>CABHPH010154252.1:0-17391 GCA_902168325.1 Peromyscus nudipes
TGTGTGTGTGTGTGTGTGTGTGTGTGTGCTGTGCATGTGCATGAGTATGCATTTATGAATGCCCCTGAGTGCTCATGTGGCAGGCAGAGCAGGTGGTAGTCAAAGCAGAATCGATATTTTCCCGACTACCCCTATTCTTATTGTCTTAAAACACTCTCTCACTGAACTAGAAGCTCATAACTTTGGCCAAGCTTCCTGGCCAGTCGCTGAATTTATTGGCACAGGCAACCATGTCCCACTTTTTACAAGGGATTCAAATTTGAGCACTCATGACATAAGAGCAAATGCTTTTATTCACAATGCCAGCTGCCAGGTTCTAGTTGTGTTTTCAAAGTTGTATTAATTTGCCTTATAATTTTTGGCTTTGCTAATGGAAAAACTCACTGATTAATTTGAAGTGTAAGGTCACTGTATTTGATTAATGAGTGAAATAAGAATGGAGAACTCTGAACTAATGATTTGTTTTAGAGGTAAAATATTTACTCTCATTTTGTAATAGTTATTTTAGGTTCCACAAATATGGAAAATTAAATACTTGGCTAACATTAACTAAATATCAATGGTTTGAGTAAATAGTAGGTCATCATAAGCTAATATTTGAAAAATATGTAAAATACCAGTGTTCAAAGTTAATTATTCCTAAAATTTCAATTTATTCCCTCATTTTTTTTACTATTTTGTTTACTATTGTTTAAAGACAGTTTATGTGAGGACTCCCAGAAATATAAAACAGATTTATTGTCTGTGTATTTGGGCAATTAAAATTATTCACACTGGAGCAATGGCTCAGTGCTTAAGAATGTTTGCTACATAAGCATGAGGAATTGGGTTTGGGTCCCTGCCCCCACATAAATATCAAGGTGTAGCCACAGACCTCCGTAGACTCAGCATTAGTTTTGTGCTGATGGAGAATATAAGGGAATCCACAGGTTACTGGCTACCAGTTCAGACAAAATATTGCAAGCTCCAGATTGAGAGGGAGAAGCAGTCTCAAGAGAATAGAGAAGAAAGCAATAGATATGAAGCACAATATGCATTTCTGAACACACACACACACACACACACACACACATACACACACACCTGTACACACACATACAACCCCAACTCAAATACATTGAACAGCAGTATGTTTTTAAATGTTTCATTTTTCTTGAATATTCATATGAATAATACTTGATGGAATCAATGCTCAGGTTAATAAGTTTTGATAAATGGAATAAGAACTCAATCCTTTGAGTAGCGTAATAACAAAGGAATACTTTTAATGAAACTACCACTTTTGACCATATAATCAAAATGCTTCCTATCCCATATACACTCTAAAAATAATTAAGGTCAGGACTTCAATTATCATAAAATTATATATCTGGGAGAAAAGGAGTTTCACACGCTTTCACAGGAAATATTTTGAGAGGGAAAGATAAGAAAGTTCCTCATAGTGTTTATGCTTAGTTTCAACTTCTGTTTAAAGTAACAAATAAATATTACCTGGACAAAGAACTTAAAGGGAAAATAGGACATATACCACACATGAAGTGAATGACAAATAGAACGATGAAATCATCTCAAATTACCTAATTTCTGTTCTTGTGACTGAATAATATATAAGCCCATAGACTCATAAGATTTATGTTCTTCCTAATAAAGCCCAAGGAATATGGTTCTGCACCATGTCTAATCTTTATCTTCTAGAATTAATTCAACAGTGTTGTGTGACCTTGTTTATCACCTATTGAATATGAGCTCCTCTACCCATGATCACCTATGGTGAATAAAATGTTTCACTTTCAAGTTCTATAGATCCTGGTTCTATAGATAATGCTCATGGAATCTGCATTTTGTCCTCTTTCGGCTTTTACAATTTCCCTCTCAGATGACTATGTCCAACTAAAAATGAAATGAGAAAGCTAGGTCATTATTTGAACAGTTGTATTACCATTTATTCTGATTAATCATCTGTGTGGTGTGTGTGTGTGTGTGTGTGTGTGTGTTGTACACACTTGCGGATATGCAAGTTGCCATGTGTGTTGACACATCAGTGTGGGTGTGGGCAGTGTGCTTATGCATGCTGAGGCCTGAAGCTGACATACAGTATCTTCCTTCATTTGTTTCTATTAAATTTATTGAGGAGTGTTCTCTTTCTGAATCCAAAATTTGCAAATTTTTGCTAGTCTAGCCAGCTTCATAGAGTCTCTGCTTCTGCCTCTGGAGGGCTGCTATTCTAGTGGCTGCCTTGACCAGCTGGCTTTTAAATAAGGTCTGGGAGTCAAGATCAATCTTCCTGCTTGTGGGAAGCACTTTCTCCACTGAAGTACCACCCCATTCTCTACTGCATTCATAATCTTGTCTAAATCACAGTGCCACATGCTAGGCTTTTAAATTATTGTTTTAACGAAACACACAGCTAGGTTACACTAATTTTTAGACGTTCCTATCAGACTTTAACAGTTAGAGTGAAGGAAAACTGAAGCAATTTGTCGAATAAAGGAAAATATAAATTATCCATTGCATATTTTCAAGTGTTTATATTAAGTATTATTTGTCCACATTTCGAGAAAGAAGGCTTCAGATTCATTTCCTTGGGGATCTGTTCAGTCACCGAACTACTTACCCTAAAATTCCTATCTTATATGTGAACTCACCTCATATACAGTCTAAGATTAGAATTCATGTGTAGCAAGTATATACAGTTTCTTTTATTTATATTCACTTTTCATATATATTCAAGATCAAGCAAAAAGTGTAATTAAACTAATTCTAAATTACTCTGAAACGTACACTTCAAGGACACTTTCTGTTACGCTTACCATTCTACTTTTAACAAATAATAGAGCCAATTAAAGTGTGTCTTTTTCAAGCTGGAATGATGCAGATTTCATTTATGATTTTATCTAGTAAATGAAGTACTCAGCAATTTATATGAAAGCAATTTGGCAACATAAACCATAGTAAACTATAAAAGATTTTGGAAGCAGCAAATATTACCCTGGAAAAGAGAGAGGAAAAAAATTCAAGTACACTTTTGTTACTGAAAAACAGTTTAGTGGCATGCTTCTTTGAATTTTATTATATGTATGTATATATATTATACTATAAATACTATATTTAGTATAGAAATGAAAAGATAAAATATTCTGTAATGCTCACAAACTAATTTAGTCATCAAAAGCATTTATGATTCTTAATGGTAACATTAACAATTACTTTATAATGGATAGCAGTAAAGGTCCTAGCACCTCTAATTTTCTGGCTAACATAGATTTATTCCAGTTTGCACTGTCAGTCCACAGACGTACTCTATTCTAAGCGTTTATGTATTCACAAAACACATGCTACACATATTCTTTACACTGTACTGGGAAGGAGGCTCAGGCTCAAGTATTTTAAGCAACTTGTCCATTGGAAAATATTAATAATTAGTCAATGTGTAGTTGTAGCCTGAGTTTCCTGTCTTAAAAGCTCGGGAATGCTCCAGGGATCAATGTAGATTGTTACCTAGGGACATTATATAATTACTCTACCAGTGCTACTTTACCATTTTTCTGGGTAGTGATCTGAGACAGTGACACAATACAGGCATGCTGCCACCCCTTGTGATGTTTATCGCCATAATGATCAAATGTAATAAATCATCACGGAATGTAAATCCTCTCGTGATAACATGGGATAAAAATTGAGCAAATAACAGAAAAGGCATATAGTGAAAATAGGAAGCATTAATGAAAAAGATATATAGGAGGTATTTCATAATTAAGTTAGCCTTTATTGTGACCTGAAGTAAGATATAAATTGGGGTTCAGACGATTAAGAGGAATTTTAAATGGAATGTTCAAAACCGGGTAGTACAAAACTCAAAGCCATAAACAAGCATATCTGAAAAATAAGTATAAGAATCAAATTACAACCTTGGTCTCAACAATTCTCGCTAATACAAACACACCTTTTTCTAGCCAATTGGACTCCCGGAGCTCCACCTGGGGCCTGGCCGTGGATCTTTGTATCCGGTTCCCTCAGTCATTGGATGAGGTTTCTAGCACAACAATTAGGGTGTTTGGCCATCCTATCACCAGAGTAGGTCATTTCGGGCTTTCTCTCGACCATTGCCAGCAGTCTATTGTGGAGGTATCCTTGGGGATTTCTGTGGACCTCTCTAGCACCCTGGTTCTTCCTAGTCTCATGTGGTTTCCATTTACCATGGTCTCTTAATCCTTGTTCTCCCCCTCTGTTCTTGATCCAGCTGGGGTCTCCCGCTCCCCCAAGCTCTCTTTCCCTCGACCCTTGCCCTTCATTACCCCCACTCACGTCCAGGTTGTCCATGTAGATCTCATCCATTTCTCTGTCATTGGGCAATCCCTGTGTCTTTCCCAGGGTCCTGCTCTCTAGGTAGCCTCCCCGGAGTTGTGAGTAGCAGTCCAGTCATCCCTGCTTTACATCTAGTATCCTCCTATGAGTGAGTACATACCATGTTTGTCTTTCTGAGTCTGGGTTACCTCACTCAGGATGATTTTTTCCAGATCCATCCATTTGCCTGCAAACCTCATGATGTCATTGTTTTTCTCTGCTGAGTAGTATTCCATTGTGTATATGAACCACATTTTATTTATACATTCTTCAGTTGAAGGGCATCTAGGTTGTGTCCAGGTGCTGGCTATTACAAATAATGCTGATATGAACATAGCTGAGCAAGTGCCCTTGTGGTATGATTGAGGATTCCTTGGGTATATGCCCAAGAATGGTATAGCTGGGTCTTGGGGGAGATTGATTCCAAATTTTCTAAGAAAGTGCCATATTGATTTCCAAAGTGGTTGTACAAGCTTGCATTCTGACCAGCAGTGGAGGAGAGTTCCCCTAGCTCCACATCCTCTCCAGCACAAGGTGTCTTCAGTGTTTTTGATCTTAGCCATTCTGACAGGTGTAGCAAATGGAAACACATGAACTATGAACCAATGGCTGAGGAACCCCCAACTGAATCAGGCCCTCTGGATAAGTGAGACAGTTAATTAGCTTGATCTGTTTGGGAGACATCCAGGCAGTGGGTCCGGGACCTGTCCTCAGAGCATGTGCTGGCTGTTTGGAACCTGGGGCTTATACAGGGACACTTGGCTCAGCCTGGGAGGAGGGGACTGGACCTGCCTGGACTGAATCTACCAAGCTGAACTCAATCCTCAGGGGAGTCTTTTCCATCAAGGAGATGGGAATGGGGGGGCTGGGGGGAAGGCAGGGGGCAGGAGGGGGAGAACAAGGGAATCTGTGGCTGATATGTAAAATTAAATTAAATTATAAAATAAAATTTAAAAAAAAGAATCAAATTACTACAAGAAACCTTACATTTGGCATTATCACGATGATGGGGATAGTAGGTTTAAAAAGAAGATTAGAAAGACAATATTCTAAAAGTGTTGCTCCTAGATAGAGTGTAGGTAGTGAAAATACAACTGACAAACGCACACACAAAAAAAATGTGTACACACACACACACACACACACACACACACAGAATATTAACAAGAACAACTGTTCTGCCCTAAACACATATAAATATGATCAACGTGTGTGTGTGTGTATGTGTGTGTGTGTGTGTGTGTATGTGAGTGTGTGTATGTGTGTGTGTGTGTGCATTGTGTGAAGAAGTCACATATATGAGAGGGACACAAGAAGATTTTGAGGGATGGAGGAAGTAGTAGAAATGATGTAAACATAATACTTATGTATGAAATCCCCTAATGCTAAAATAAAATAAACAACAACAATAATAATAACAATAATAAAGACCTAGTGTAGATACATACATATTAAAGCAATCTGCAATCTGGGATCTTAAAATTGTTTTCCGTTTTGGAGTAAATACAATGGATAGCTTTCAAAAGCAGGGTTTTCAGCAACTTATCAAGCACCAAACCTGACCTTGAAAGTTGGAATGAAAAAATGAAAGAAAGGGAAAGGACGCCCTGAGAACAGAATCGCATAATTATTCCGTCAAAGAGATGAAGCATGGTCCTGCTGAGATCAATTAACAGCACTTTAAAACATTGTAAAATTATATCTACTAAGGGAAGCAAAATTCAAGTTGCTTGTACTTCTTCCAGAAAATTAATCTCGGCGTTTTATTTCCCAGATGATTAAAAATCATTTAGGAGAGTATAACATCAAACTGAGGTAAAGTGTTTTGTACCTAGTACCTATCAGTCAGAGACTTAAAATAAAAGTACTTGGCAAATAAATGTGTTTTCTAACTTTTTAACTGATACATAATGTTCTCTGTTACAGTTCTGAACCATTTCATTCACATAGGACATAAATGAAATCATTTATGAGAATGTTCTCAGAGACGTCAGGGCAAGCATTTTGTGAATATTTTCAAACACTTACTGTAGCTATCCTGTCCCCTGGACTTTTCTTCCATTACATGTAACAGAATGAATCCATGTCTTTATACCTAGTTTCATTGCTATTATACAGTTTGGGGACTTGAGAACAAGGGCTCTGACTCATCTTTGTGAATCAAGTATTTAGAACATTGTGTTGTTGGCAAGCGAATAAGGATTGAGTTAGCTGAGTAATTTCATTCAATATGAAAATGCAAAAGATAATCATCACACAAAGTTTTTTTTGGACAAATGCATAAACAGAAAATAATTGAGCTGAACTAGTATGAAACAGAGCAGCAGGCATATGTTGAACTAACTGTGTTACGATAAGCACTGAATAACATTTGCAAGGTGTGATTTGTTTTTCTTTAAACACCAAATTTCATTGCTAAGCTTTTCAACTGCATTGTCCTATGAAGATCCATCCACTTCTACAAGCCAGTTTCTGTCCATGAACATAAGAATATAATTTCTAAGGTTTCAGCCATGCCAGGGATCTCAATGTGGGTCAGTAGAGGAGGTAAACATGAGGCAATGTTTGTCATTTCAGAAGTGAAAAGACTTTTCAGAAGACTGAGATTTCCTAACCAAAATGAAAATACCAACTTTTGATAGAGTATTTTAATATAAAAAAAGTAAATCACAATAAATTATTGGCTGATAAATAAACAAAAAAACAAACAACAACCAAGACTGCCTTGGATGTTTTCTTTCTAAGACAAAAACACGTGACTAAATTGATTGTGAGGGTAGAGTGTGAACATTGCTTGAAACATGTGACAAGGAATAGTGAGATGGCTCAGTGTTTAAGAAGACTTCCTGCTCCTGCAGAGGACCTGGTTTGCTTCCCAGCATCCACATGTTGGCTAAGAACCGTCTGCAACTCCAGTTCCATGGAATCTGATGTGCTCTTCTGGCCTCTGCAGTCAACTGACATGCATGTGGCATTCATGCATATGTTCAGGCTAGACATTCATAAACATAAAACAAAAATAAACCTTTAAACAATGTGTTTCAAGGAGCATCAAATTCTGTTGGCATAATTTTTGTTAACATGAAGATAAATTTTAAGACTGATGGAAAAGCTACTTGATTTGTGAATAAGAGACTATATTGTTTTAGTTTCAAATATCAATGCTTCTTTTATGCCAAGTAAATTATGGTACCTTCAATGAATTTTAGATATTATGTATTTTAATTATATGATTGTCAAGTTAAGATAGTTTTGTAGGATTATAACAAAATGTAGTATCTAATTACATCCAGTATCCTTACCAGTACATTACATATCAAAATAAATAATAATATAAAAATCAGATATTGTTACAATCATACCTACTTTAAAGTTTCTGAGAATGAAATATGCTGTATATGCCATGGGATAACCTTTTATCCCTTGATTCAGAATAGCAGGGAAATGTGCACAAGCCTTCCTTTCCCCATGACAGAATTGGGACAAGTATCTGTATTAAAACTTTAGCACTCACAGAATTTAATTCTTTAAAAGGGTATGCTAAGCTGATCAGAGATAATTTTCTGGATTATATAATCATTCAATATGATGAGTGAGAGATGCCTCTGTATTTCAGCAATTACTCCATCATCAAATAATTACTGAACTTTGAGGCGTAAATGTCAAAGGGGTCTAACAAATATGACACCATTTCTACCTTGTTGGAACTTATAACTCAACTGAAAAATGATGAGGCATACACAACATGACCTTCTAAAATTAAAGCTTCTCCTAAAGTCTGAAAATTTAGATGTGATTCTACTTCGTTTTGTAATATTCTCTCTCTCTCTCTCTCTCTCTCTCTCTCTCTCTCTCTCTCTCTCTGTGTGTGTGTGTGTGTGTGTGTGTGTGTGTGTGTGTCTGTGTGTGTCTGTGTGTGTGTGTGTGTGAATGCCACATGTCACATATGTTCAGTGCTTTTAGAAGACAACAGGGGTATCAGATCTTTTGGAGCTGTGAGTTCCTGGCAGTTTTAATCTGCCAGACATGAGTGCTGAAAATCAAACTTTTCCTCTAGAAAAGCATCAAATATTCCTAACTGTTGAACCATTTCTCTAACACTCTGCTTCTCTCCTAAGCAAACAAAACATTTTATTATATACCATCTATTTATGTATCTGGCTGGCTGGCTGGCTGGCTATCAATTTATTCATTGTGTGTGTGAATGTGTGTACACACACATGCACAGATCATGTACAGGTGGATTAGTGCACAGGTACAGCCATACAAAGATAGAGAGAGCTCCTAGGGGTTGGTTTTCTTTTCCAGCAAATGGGTTGGTTCCAGAGGCTGTACTTTCATTTGCTAGAGATGATATCAAACCATCTGGCTGTATCTGATTCCACATCCTACAAACACATATATAAAATGAAGACCACTATATGAAAGGAGCATTCTTTAATTTAGAGTAAAGTGATATCAAATTACTGGACTAAAATCCACAGAGGAACAATGGAGACATGGTCAAGGGTAACAGAGAACAGGTAGACATGAATGGAAAGCCATTTATGAAAGAACAAAGAAAGTAAAAATCACAAGGGAATTTCACGAGTATGCACTGGAGAAACTTTAACTTGGCTGTTTTAGGTAGTTCTACTGCTGCTGCTGTACTGCTGCTGCTGTTGCTGGGATCCAAAATAAAATCATACACAAAAATAGCTGTCATTTCTTTTTATGTGACCCTGATTATTATAGGCAAATGGTGGGAGGACTGAGGTCATCAGAAGCCCAAGGTTCTTCCTTCTTTCTGCTTTGTCATCCCTGAGAACTCAAGATAAAGGTAAGGTTATAAAAAAACTGAATATCAGGCTGCTGGCTTGAATGGGGGTGATCCTGAGAAAGACAACCCTCCCTTCCTTGCTGTCCTAGGTTTCTTTCTGTTGTGGTGGTAAAACTCCCTGACCAAAGGCAGCTTAGCGAAGGAAAGGTTCATTTTATCTTACCCTTCTAGGTCATAGTCCATCATTGAGGGAAGTAGAAACCAGGAAGCAGGAACCACTGAGATACACTGCCTGCTGGCTCAATCTCAGGCCCACTCATGCTTAGTGATATTTCTTATATTGCCTATGACCAGCTGCTCTGGCAGAGCACTATCCACAGTGGGCTTGGCTTTACAACATCAATGAATAATCATAAAATTCACCACAGATATACCCACAGGCCAATCTAAACAACAGTTCCTCAATCCAAGGTTCCCTCTCAGATGACTATACAGTTTATCAAGTTGACCACAGTTAATTTTCCTTAAGGAAAATTTTCATATTATTGCAACCTGATATAATTCTAGTATTTTTAGAACACTAAACAACAGGGTTATTTTCTAGTGCTAGGATTATTTAGTTTTCTATTGAGGTTAACTGTAGTTCCTCACTGAGGTGAGAAATTGGTTGAACAGGTAATTTGGAACAAGTCAGGGTTAAAAGCAAAAGGGAAGAGAAAGCAGGAATTATGGATGTGTGCATTCCTTGAAACAACAGGAGAAAGAGGCATGTGCTCTGGCGGTCTACACTGTCCATGGTAATGCACCTTCATCTGAACAGTTCTTCCTTGTCCACATTCTCTGTGATGAACCTTGAAGTGGATGTGGGAGAGTTGATTCTCTATCTGCATGCTAGAACACATCAGTGGATATAGATTTGGTGGTTGAAAATTGCCTTTGGAATTGACTAAACAGGGATTTGCAGATAAGTCAGTTATTTATTTGGCCCGAATTCCCTCTGATAACATTAGGGATTGATTTGTTTGCCCCCAGTCTGTGTCATGTGCCAGCAAATATTCACTCCAACCATGTCTGTCATCCTCCTTAATCAGCAGACTCAAGCAATAAATTTGGGCAGGAATCCAGATTCTCCATCTATTTTTTTTTTTAATTCGCCATAGGACTGGACAGCCAGAAACAGATAAAACACCTTACTCCATTGTTAAGCTATCCATTTGTGTTGGCACCTTAGAATTCTGTCCTTCACATCACTGTGAGCTATTACTTCATCACTTTTCATAAATATATATAAGGGAAAACTTGTCTAATTTATAATGAGTTTCATCGCTACTCTTTCTTACTACAAAATGATGGCATTTTTTTTTTAATTTTTGTTCTAGTGTATTGCTTCAATGCTACACCAGTGACAGAAAAGTGTAATTTTTTTTGAAAATCATAAATTGACAATATAATTCATAGGAGTGGGGTGTGATATCGACCTCTTAGCTACTAAACAATTAGTTTATATTATTATTAGTCAATATTATT
The DNA here is from genome assembly GCA_902168325.1 of Peromyscus nudipes. Classification (NCBI taxonomy): domain Eukaryota; kingdom Metazoa; phylum Chordata; class Mammalia; order Rodentia; family Cricetidae; genus Peromyscus; species Peromyscus nudipes. The sequence goes on from CABHPH010154252.1 coordinate 10,631, forward strand.
AGTCAATATTGTAATTCAATTTACATAGCATCTCTGCCATTTGTCCCTAAATTCTCAAGAGCAGAAACAGACTAGAGTAATATGCTTTCTGAATGTACAACTCACAGATCAGGGGAATCACAGTAAAGGACAGAAATATGATCACTGTTATTTACCCACAGGAAGGTAGAAAATAATGGAAACTGCTTTTTCTAATTTTTTTCTCTTTTGTTGTTATAAAACACTGGCTACAGTAACTTGGGGGAGGAAAGCATTTGTTTGGTTACAAATTATAGTTCGTCACTGAGGGAAGGCAGGGCAGGAGCTCAGGATAGGAACCAGATGACAAGAAGAGAAGCATAGAGCCTCGAGGAAGGATACTGACAGCTTTGCCCAGCTACAGTTCTTATACATCGCTCCTGTCTGAGGATGCTACCACCTACAGTGGGCTTGGATCTCCTAAATCTATTAACAGTAAAAAATTCCCACAAGCCAGTCAGGTGATAACAATTCGTCAAGTGAGATGCCATCTCCAGAGATATGTCTAGATCTGTGTCAAATTGTCAGAGACTACCTATGACGGTGCCATAGTAAAACTCCAATTTCAGCAATGGGATCAATATGCACAATCTGCAAAGAAATTGCACATATCCAAAACCCAGGATCCATTTTCAAATAAGTGCATCGCATTGCTGAAACTTAATTATCATTAGCCACAGGAGACAAAAAGTGGATGAGTTTGGCTCATAGCTTTTGAAATAGTGAAATGGAGATTGATGGAATTTGTTTCATCACACTGACAAATACATAGGTTCCTCTCATCTATCATATTCTCGTTTATATAGTAACACCATAAAACATCCCCACAGTCTCTCATCTTCTGTATACATTAGAAAGCCCAAGCCCCCAGGTAATGGTCACAGTTTTCCATAAGCATACCACGTTCTAACTCTACACTAAAAAGTGATAGCTTTTGTAAGCTGCATTATTTCAGCCAAATATCCATGTATCCCTTAAATGATATACATGTTCTTGATTCATGATTGTACTGACAGCATTTTGAAGTTCCTGCCATTTTTTTCTTTGCCTATTCAGTGCTTTAATTCTCTAAAAGCTAAATCAATTTCAAATTTCTCCAGAAAATTTTTACAACTTATTCCGTACATCATAAAAGAATTACCTTAGTTCAAAGAATTGGAGACAGAAAAACGGAAAATAAAAATACATTGAAATTATTTTGTGTGTGTGTGTTATGTGTATTTGTGTGTAGGCTTGTGCTTTTGTGAACACAAGCACATGGATATAGAAGAGAGAACAACATTGCTACCCTTCATTATGACCCATCCATCGTTTTTCTTTTAATAAGAGTTCTCTCACAGGCTTGTATCTCACCAAGTCAGGTAGGCTGAGTGGCCAGAAAACCCCAGGGATGCATCTGCCTCTGCCTCTTCATTGCTTGGATTATAAGCACATGCCACCATACTGGTTTGGTTTGTTTTTTCTGGAAATGGGTTCTGAGGATCAAACTCAGGTACTTGAACTTGCAAAACAAGCCTCTTGCTGATTAACCTACTTCTTTTGCTTTTCAAATATCTTTTGAAATGAAATAAAATCCATTTGATGTCTAAATTCACAAAGAAATAAATTACAGACAATAGTTCTCATGAGAATAGTGTGGATGTAGACCCCAAAGGCATACAGTTTTCAAGATGACAACACTACATTGAACCTTGGTTCTGTTCTTTCCCATAATACTGCTCAACCTCCATTTCTGTAGGAAGTGCTCTCTATGTGTAGAAGAAAATTTTTGACAAATTTAAGGACTCATTGCAGTAGTTACACATTTTTTGAGTTGTTTTACATATGAGAGTGAAATATACTGGGATAAATCCCACTAATGAAATCAAGTCAACCTTACTTTAAACCTATCTCTGTTACTTACTAGTCTGTGGTCAATGAGGCTTTTAATACTTTAGTTTCTTCTTAGGTACCAGCCTCATTACTGAGATTTATTGTTGTTTTTTGTTTTAATGAAAATTAATGGGAACTCAAACTGAATTTAACAATGTGGTGGATTTATTGATAACATTATATTCTAATGCTCATTTAATGGTTGCTTGATACATGCTGAAAAGATATCCATTGTGGGTTAACTTATTTTCCTAAGGAAAAAAAAAGTTATTTATGAGCCTTAAGTTTATTGAGTGTGCCTGATTTCACTCCTATACTAGACTTAACAAGGCAAAGATTTCCCAATGGTACATTTTATATTTATTCAACTCATTTTTCATTAGTGATATTTTAACATTTAGTATGTATTTTACCTTTTAAACATTGACACCTACTAATAATGCCAACTAGTTGTAACTGGTTATAGCTCATGGTACAATATAAAAAAAATACTTCCCCAAAGCTGAAAAAACTAATTGAAACCAATTATGAAATTATCTCTCCATTCAGTTGTTTGAGCTACCCTTACTTTATACTGTCAGACTACATATTTTCCTTATAGGACCTACCCAATTGCATACCAAGCTTTATTCAGTGAGCAAGCATACTTACTATTAAAATTAATAGAAGCTAGGCATGGATTGAGTGAAGATTGTAGTTATTAGGATTGTAATATGAATATAAGAAAGAATTAAGTACCATTGGAACTTCTTATTTTAATTAAGTACCCAAACACTCTTAATCAAGCATATAATTAAATTTAAGAGGAAGTGTATTGTCTGCTAATTGCCATTGATTATTAATAATATGCTTATTTATGCATGCAAACTCTATAATGACATATATCTCCAAACTGTTTCTGAATGACAATAACTGAGTTCTGCATAATGAAACTATTAATGAAATGGAATCTTGCAAGAAATGTCAGGCAAGAAAATAGCTCAGATCATATAATCCTTTCTTTCTAATTTCTCCTTTAAAAAAATCAGAGCACATCATATAAACTCCTAGAGAATTACATCAGTAATTATTTTCACTTTTTTTTCAATCACAGTATGGTTTAGTGATAATAATATATTTGGGCAATAATATATTGAAACAACACATTTTTCGAATAAAACATAATTCAGTCATTACTTTAGCATGTAAATAAATATTTGTTCCATTTTGTCATAATAATCATTTACAATGGCAATTTTTGTTACATGTTAATTCTTATTTTTTTCTTTCCATTTGTTTATCTATTTTGATTTATTCATTTTGTTTTTGCTTTTGGTTTTTTGTTGTTGTTGTTGTTGTTTTGTTTTCAAGAGAAGATTTCTCTGTGTAACACTTCAGGATATCCTGGAACTTGCTTTGTAGACCAGTCTGGTCTGGAACTCACAGAGATCCACCTGCTTCTTCCTCCTGAGTACTGGGGTTGAAGGCCTGAACCACCACCACCCAACCAACTAATTATTTATTAATGCCATTTAATAATCTCTTTTTTTTTTATAAAGGAATCACTTTCTAACTGGTTCAGAGGATGAATGTGTGTTTTGTAAATAGGAGCAAAATCCCATGACTCAGTTTCATAGGACCCAGAGGAAAATCTACTACTTCTATTTGGCAGGTCCATTTCCAAAACATGTCCTTAACATTTGCATTATCCTTCCTTTCTTAGTATTTCCTCTTAGCATTTATTATCCAATAACACTCTTAAGCGGCCACAAGAATATATCATAGAGATTCAGCTGTGTATTACAGCTATACCTTGACGGGACCAAGGGTCTGTCAAGAGGCAAGCCATTTATTATGACTATTTGGTGATATTCTTTAATATTTCAGCTGTCTTCTGCTATGAAATTCTTGTGTGCTTAGACCAATTGGCAAACAGTTCAGCTCCCCTAACTCCCCTGCTGAGGTTAGGAGACAAGCTGGGGGGAGACACACAGCTTCATTTCTTGTGCTAATGAAGCTCAGACCAGCCCCTCACCTTGAGGAGGCCTAGTGGTTCTCCAGAGCAATTGACTGAGAAAAAAAGACATTTTTACACATCAAGGTGGGAAGTAAAATAACCTTCCTGAGGAGGCAGAGAACCGTGTGCCCAGGGAAAAAAAGGGCAGGCATTTTCTCTAGAAACAGACAGAATGGCATGGCGAGAGAAAAGAGAGGAAGACAGAGGTTCCCTAGAGGGTAAGCAGATCTCGGGTAGAGTTTTCTGAGTGCCAGGAGTAGAGAGTAGCAGACACAAGAAAGGGATACAGAGGACGAAGATGAGGCTGGAAGCAAAGGAGTTTAGTCCTTAGCAGGACTAGGAGCTAGAGAGCTGCACGGAACTGAAGCTATGGAACAGGATTTCATCCCAGAGAAATAAAGTAGATGGATATAGAGCTTGGTATGTCTAGAGTTATTCCTGCCTTGAATGCCTGGTGGAGCTATAGATGAATTGATAGAATTTTGTCTTAGAGGAATAAAGTTAACAGACATAAGAACATAGTGTACATAGATTTTTTTTTTCCTCTCAGATAGCCCACACCAGATGCTACTAGCTAGCCCCTGGGCCCTGAGTACGCCATATAACACCTCATATATTTGTATATTTGTATATTATCTCTATTATCAAGGTCTCCCCATAACTTCCCACTTTCAAACGTAACTAAAAAGCACCATGCCATTCCAGTACCAAATATGTGTTTGTCCTGTGGAGCAGATTTAAATATAATCAGAAAGTGGTTGGTTATTCCATAGCACTAAGGTCATTATTGCACCAGTGGGCATATCTTGACAAGCAAGTCATCATTATAGCATGGAGGGATCACAGATTGCCAAGACTACTGGTGACACTTTTTTCCCAAGCTATCTGTGTAGCACCTTCTGGAACTATGAAAGAGAATCATCAGGGAACATGTTTCCCTTTCAATAAGTACCTAGGACTGGTGGACAACAAAGATCAATGACTACAAGTCTGTAAGATACACCTGACCAACAACTATAGGATAGGTACCTCACATATTGGGGTTTTTGTTTAGTTTCTGCTTTCTGGGTAGATTATTATTCCTGTGTAGACAACTGCAATAAATTCTTTTATGTGAATTTGATAAATGTGAACACTTAGCCACAGTGTTTGCCTGTATAAGACCTGCAGGATACCTAGCCAGTTAATATGACAGCGTGGAAAGTGGCAGTTCTCATGAACTCTCACTTCTAGCTGAGGATATCTATGTATCAGTCTGTCTATCTATCTATCTATCTATCTATCTATCTATCTATCTATCTATCATGTACCTACTTACTTACCTACTTACCTACCTAGACACATACACACACACACACACACATACACACACACACACACACACACACACACACACATATATGTGTATATATATATATATGGAAGCTTCTAAAATACTACATTTCCATATGGCATTTTCAAACATCTTTAACATTAATTGTGCCTTCTTTCACCCTTCCTTTGTCCTACCTTCCCATTCCTCCCCCCACTTTAACTTTCCTCCCCATAATATTTTGAATAAAATTTAAAATATTTTAAATAATATTTTAAAGATGTCAACACTATCTCCATGTAAACACATATCTGTATGCTAATTTTCATTCATAGTAAAAACTACTAGATTAGAAAAACATTGGCTTATAAATGAGTAGATTTTTTAAAATTTTTTAATTTTTATTATTAAGAAATTTTCTATTCATTTTACATACCAACCACAGATCGCCCTCTCTTCTCTCCTCCCACCCCCCCGCCTTCCCCACAACCCACCCCCCATTCCCACCTTCTCCAAGGCAAGGACTCCCATGGGGACTCAGCAGAGCCTGGTACATTCACCTGAGGCAGGTCCAAGCCCCTCCCCCTGAACCAAGGCAGTGTAAGGTATCCTACCCTAGGCACTGGGCTCCAAAAAGCCTGCTCATGCACCAGGGATGGATCCCCATCCCACTGCCTGGAAGCCCCATAAGCAGGTCAAGCTAAACAACTGTCTCTTCTATGCAAAGGACCTAGTCCAGTCTCATGGGGCTCCACAGCTGTTGGTCCACAGTTCATGGGTTCCCACTAGTTTGGCTGGACATCTCTGTACGTTTTCCCAACATGATCTCAATGTCCCTTGCTCATAGAATCCCTCTTCTCTCTCTTTGGCTGGACTCCTGGAGTTGGGCCTGGGGCCCGGCCGTGGATCTCTGCATCTGCTTCCATCAGTCATTGGATGAAGGCTCTATGCCTACAGTTAGGGCATTCACTAATCTGATTACCAGAGTAGGCCAGTTCAAGTACCCTCTCGACTATTATTGCTAGTAGTCTAAGGTGGGGTCATCCTTGTGGATTCCTGGGAACTTCCCTAGCACCCTGTTTCTCCCTAAACCATGATGTCTTCATTTATCATTGTATCTCTTTCCTTGCTCTCTCACTCTGTCATTGTTCCAGCTCGAACCTCCCATTCCCTTATGTTCTCATCTCCCATCTCTTGCCCTCCATTACCACCACTACCCCCTCACCTTCAGTTTGCTCATGGAGATCTCATCTATTTCCCCTTCCCAGGGCAATCTATGCGTCCCTGTTAGTTCCTTCTTGTTAGCCAGCTTCTCTGGAGCTGTGGGTTCCAGTCTGGTTATCCTTTGTTTTACATCTAGTATCCACTTATGAGTGAGTACATACCATGTTTGTCTTTCTCAGTCTGGGATACCACACTCAGGATGATATTATCTAGTTCCATTCATTTGCCTGCAAACCTCATGATATCATTGTTTTTTACTGTTGAGTGGTACTCTATTGTGTATATGTGCCACATTTTCTTCTTTTTTTTTTTTTTTTTTTTTTTTTTTTTTTTTTTTTT
>CABHPH010154252.1:17491-42021 GCA_902168325.1 Peromyscus nudipes
CAGGCTGGCTCGAACTCACAGAGATCCACCTGGCTCTGCCTCCCGAGTGCTGGGATTAAAGGCATGCGCCACCACCGCCCGGCCACATTTTCTTTTTCCATTCTTTGTTTGAGGGGCATCTACTTTGTTTCCAGATTCTGGCTATTACAATAATGCCGCTATGAGCATAGTTGAGCATGTGCCCTTGTGGTATGATTGAGCGTTCCTTGGATATATGCCCAAGAGTGGTATAGCTGGGTGTTGAGGTAGATTGATTCCCAATTTTCTGGGAAACTGTCATACTGATTCCAAAGTCACTGTACAAGTTTGCACTCCCACCAACAGTGGAGGAGTGTTGCCCTTGCTCTGCCTCTCCAACATAAGCTGTCACCAGTGTTTTTGATCATAGCCATTCTGACAGGTGTAAGATGGTATGGCAGAGTCAGTTTGATTTGCATTTCCCTGATGACTAAGGATATTGAGTAGATTTTTTACATAAAAATTACAACTGTATATACTTATGCAAGGCTGTGTGATATTTTAATATACTTAAATATGGCATGATTAAATCAAGCTAAATAAAGCAGAATCATCAATTTGCTTGCATGTTAGTTTTTTTTTTCTTTTGGTATTTTCAAGACAGGGTTTCAGCCCAGTGGTGGTGGTGCACGCCTTTAATCCCAGCACTGGGGAGGCAGAGCCAGGTGGATCTCTGTGAGTTCGAGCCAGCCTGGGCTACCAAGTGAGTTCCAGGAAAGGCGCAAAGCTACACAGAGAAACCCTGTCTCGAAAAAAACCAACCCCCCCAAAAAACAACAAACAAACAAACAAACAAAAAACAAACAAACAAACAAACAAACAAACAAAGATAGGGTTTCTTTGTATAGCGCTGGCTGTCCTGGAGCTTGTTCTGGCTTTGAACTCATAGAGATCTGTCTGCCTCTTTCTCCCCAGTGTTGGGATTAAAGGACTGCACCACCACCACCCAGCACATGCTTTATTTTTTAATGGAGTGATATTTGAAACATATTCTTAGTTATCTTGAAATACTTATTAGGTTATTAACGACTATTGTCACACTACTGTAAAATACACATGAAAACCTATTCTTACTGGCTATGTTATACTCCATATTCTTTGATCAACAGCTTCCTGTGCTTCTTTTGTTTTGGTTTTGTTTCATTTTGCTTTTTTCATGTTGCTCTCCATACAAAATCAATTTTAGTAGATTTCAAATACAAACAAGACTATGCAGCTTGTCTTTCCGTAGTTACTGAATTTACTGAGCACGAGTGGCCTTCAGAGTCATCCATATTGTTACAAATGATATAATTTTGATTTTTTATAACTAAATAGCATTTCGTTGTGGATATTTACCACATTTATCATTTATTTATAGATAAATACGTGGACTATTTTCTTATTGGTGTATTTGTAAATAGTACACCAGGTCACAGTTTAGATAACTTAAATATTATATGCAGAAGTAGGATTATTACTTCGTCTGATATCTGTATTTTTGGTTCTTTGAAGAATCTCCACAGTTCTCTAAATGGCTATGCTAATCCACAGCCTCTGGCATGTGTTACAGCTTCTTTTCTATTGCGTACACAGATAGTCTAGAGTTCTAGATGACTAAAATTCTGGCTCTGTGAATTTACTCTTTCCAAATTTCTATCAAAAATCTCTATCCGAAATTTATATATTTTTGATAATTAACAATGAATCTATTTTAATCAAATATTCTAGGTGTTGTTTAGCCTTTTTAGTGTATAATTCATGTCCTGTTATTTATTTAGCAGTGCAATGTTATTTATTAAATGGTGCTGTTTATAGTGTGAGAAAAGCCACAAGGTACAACAAATCCCACTATAAGAATTTATTAAGGGAAGGGAGCAGAAGGGATGTGCATAGGCTTATGGAGTGACTGTGCAGGAAGAGTAGGGAGGAACAGGTGGAACCTGCTTTTATAGGTTCCCCCTGCACATGCGCATACCGGTTGATGTAGCTATGTCATGCATGCACATAGATTACGTGATCACACTGTGCACAAATTATGTGATCACGTAGTGCATGGATTATGTAGGACATAAGGCCCTATGGTGACTAAGCATCTTGCCTGAATACTGGACAGCGCATGTGCAGTCATGTATCTGGGGGGAGTGGCTAGGAATTCTAACATGTCCCCCCACTTTAGATAATATTTCTGATATACTTGGATGATTTATCTTATTAATTTGTCATTTTCAAAATTTTTTTATTATTTAAAAACCCTTTAACTTGTTCTGAAATTATTACTATTGCTGGCATACTTTACCTTTGATTTTGACTTCCTACAATTATGAATTTTCCTCACCTTTAGGCATATACTCTTTGATGCCATGTGTAAACTTTTCTATTGAGCTCTATCTGTAAACATCTATTTGAACTTTCAAAAGTATGTTTCCTCCTGTAGTATAACGTTCATGTCATATCTCTTAGTAGACAATTAGACACAGTATTTTGCTTGTGCATTTTTGAAGTTTTCTTCTATTTCTCTGGCCTCTGTTGTTCCATATTCTTCTTGTTTGTTTTGAACTTTGGCCACTTTGCAAAAGAATTCATCAACAGTGAAGTAACATTTGTTTGCTATTTACAAGCACAATTGTTAAGCAAGAAGCTGAGTGGATTCTTTGAGTACCTTGGTGGCTTTTGAAATGTTTGCTCTTGACTGTAGGATGATTGTCTTGATTGTTTTGTTGAGAGACTCATTATAGCAGCAGGTTTTTTTTTCTATTGAACTACTTACAGTCTTCATAAAAGAATTTCAGTAACCACCTAGAGAACACATAGCTAGGTCACAGCTTTCTGTGAGTGAAAGTGCTGAATAATGTGTACATGGAATGTGTCAATATTTTGAGGCATTCATGCAATCCACTCATTCTCAGATTTGACCTGAATATAGCTATGATGTAGAGACTGATGTACTCATTTGATGGGAAAAAACAAAACAAAACAAAACAAAACAAAAAACAAACAAACAAAAAAAAACAGCTACATCCTGCTGGGATACAGAAAGGACAGTTGTCTGGCTATTGGGCTTGTGAACATTTCTTTTTTGTGATTTAGAAGGAAGCAATCTTCTTTTTAAGATGACCTTCACTGCCTCTTTTAGAAGTTTCTGCTGGCACAAATTGTTTTATCTTCTAGTTATAAACTGGCTTGGTTTTTGCTTCTCTTTTAAAGATGCAACTCTCTCAACCTTCTGATAATTTTCAACCTACCTTTCATGCTTTTTAGTTGCATTTTGGTTTTGCTTTTAGAAACATTCTAACTTGATAGCTCAGATTACTCTCGAAATCAATACATAGCACATGTTTGCCCCAAACTGACTGTGATCATCCTGCTTCATTATCCCAAGTGTTAATGTTAAGAGGGTGGGGCACGGTGTCATCTTACCACTAGTCCATTTACATACTAGTTCCTTTGATAGTATTTGCTTGACTTTAATCTTCTTGCATTAGATATCCTCATCTTTGTGCCACTTAATGTTCCCTTTTATTATTTCATATGCTTCAGAAGAGAATAAAAGACCCTGTGTTTACTGAGCATACTGCTGTACATACAGCACATATTCAATAAACTGAAATCTTGAACTAAATATCCAACAAGCAACTGATTTAAAAGAGATGAACAATAGGGCAAAATCACAGAGGGAATGGAGAGTTTTGAAGCAACGGCACAACATTTTAGGATGCCATAGTTGTGGGTTATTGTCACTGCAAATATGCCAAATCTCATAGGACGCACAACAGCAAGAATGAACTGTAATCCAAACTATGGACTTTACATGGTAAATATTATCCAAATCCACTGCTCTGCTACAGGGCATTCATAGTAGAGAAGACTATGAGTATACAACAGGTAGAAATAATTGAGAACACTCTAGATCCTCTGCTCAATTTTGTGGTGAACCTAAAGTTGCTCTACAAATAATGGTTTAAAATAAAAGGTAAAGTCATGGAGCCCAGAAATATGGATAAACAGGTTGAGGTGCTTGCTACTAACCCTGATAATCTAGGTATAACCCCTGCTACCCACACCTTGGAGAGAAAAAACAATTTGAAGTTGTCTTCCGACTAGCTCAGGAGTCCACCCCCACATATACACTTACACACAAAACAAATAAATAAATAATTTAAAAGCAAAATAATGTTGACACACAAGCAAACAGAAAACAACAATAAAAAGCCAAGGCTGGGCATGGTGTTGCACACCTTCAATCTCAGCACTCAGTAGTCAGAAGCAGGGGAATTTCTATGCATTCAAGGCCAGCCTGATCTACAAAACCAGTTATAAGACAGCTAGTGTTGTTACACAGAAAAATTCTGTTTCAAAAAAAAAAAAAGAGGGGGGGAGAAAGAGGATAATGTCATATATTTTGATAGCCCTCCATAATCTTAATAGTGATACAAACCTTCACAGTGGTTTTCACAAGGCTTATAATGAAATAGCTTTTATTTTGTTTGATAGCAAGAACTAACAGATTTATAAACTACATTTTGTTAATTGTATTTAGTTATAGCGGCATGGCTTTAAATGAAACTGTCCTCATAGGCTGATATTCTTAATGCTGATGCTCCATCTAGTAATGCTTCTTGGAGAGGTATGACAGCCTTCATGAGGGGCTCCTGCCGGGTCCACATGAGTCACTAGAGGCATGTCTTTGGAAGTCACATATCTTCACAACCATGGCATACTCTCTGGAGCTGTGAGGCAAGTTCAGTTTCCCTCTATTCATTTGTTTGTGTCAGGCAGGTATTGTAGCCAGTTCAGTATAAAAGTAATGAATATTTGTGTGTGTGCATGCGTGTGTGTGTGTGTGTGTGTGTGTGTGTGTGTGTGTGTGTGTGTATGTGTGTGTGTGTGTGTGTAGACTAGAAAATCCCTATGCATCTTCAATTTTCTGAAATATATTGACAAGTTTTCATCCATTTTCAATTGTACCCACCTTCTGTTACATAGTTCCCTTGCAATGCTGTAATTCCTTCCTCTCAATTACAAGTAGCTTTATTCTACTTCCCTGACATCAACAGACCAGGGACATGTAAGAGTTCTATATTGTCCTTTATATTGTGTTTGAGACAGTGGGCTCTTAAGCCTCATTTCTCCTTGTATAAGGGACACTTAGTACTGAGAAGCTGCTATTCACTCAGTTCAAGAATTCGTGATGCTCTTACGTTTTCTGACTTCAGGTACTTGCAAAAGACTTTTGTATTTGAGGAAGAAAACATGATTGTGAAGTAGCTGAAATACAAGAAGAGTTTTGAAAAGCCTTAAATTTCTAGGTCTTATAAAGCACAAATGAAGCCCTTTGGAACTAAGCAGAAAAAAAGGTATGTGTAGGCAAGGGATAGCAGTCATTTTGGGGATGATTAGAGTTGTAGAAAGGGCTGGAAGTGTAGTGACACCTGAGTTTGAGGTAAACAATGAATAATTTACTATTGTAAATATATGTCTAGTATTAGAGAGGAATTTTATAGTTTCATTTATTAAATTTGTCAATGTAGATGTGGGAGATTTAAGATCTCATTCTTGATAAATGAAAGAATTTATCTCTTTTTTTACTTAACTTTTTTAAGTATTTGAGTTTAATTCTTAAGTATTTTAAAATATAGTGAGTTGAAATCTCTTTTTACTTTTCTTTGTTTTTAGATTCTTTTATTTAAAATAGATTTTTTTTCTCACAAAATATGTATCTCCCTTACAGTTTCTCCTTCCTCTTCTCCTCCCACTTCCCTTCCCATCTGGGTCTAACCCCATTCTGTCTTTCATTAAAAACAAAAGATATTTTAAAAAGATATAAAAAAGATGATATAAAAATACAGCAAGAACTAAGCTTTCAGACTAGGACAAAACAAACAAACACAAGGAAAAGAGCCGAAGGAAAGGCCTAAGAAACACAGATGCAGAGACCCACTCTTTCACCCACTTGGGAATCCCATAAAAACTCTAAACTGGAAGCAATAATATATATGCAAAGGGCCTGTATGGGGAAAAGAGAGAAGTAGTGTGTATGTGTGTGTGTGTGTGTGTGTGTGTGTGTGTGTTATAAAATAAAATAAAAATAAAAATAAGATGATATTTTTAAAGAGGAAAAACCCTGACACCATATTATGAGACAAGAAACCTCCAGAGATGCCACTGAGTTTGTTTTCTGTTGGCCATCGACTGCTGGGCCTTCAGGCTCCCCTTAAGAGTAGTTTGTTTTCTCAGTGAGATTCTCTTGGAGAAACTAAATTTTCATTTGTGAGTGGTTATAAGTTGGAGATAGCTTCTGGGTTAGGGATGGGGGCATGTGCCCACTTCTCCTTTCTTCTGGTGGACAGCATCTGATACAGATGGGTCTAGACCTGTGCATCCTGCTTCAGTCTGTGAGTTCATACGTGAGTAGAACCTGCTGATTTAGATGGCCTTGTTTTCTTGGTGTCCTCCATCCCCTCTTTCTAGCTCCTCTTCTGCAGGGTTTCCTGAGCTCTGAAGGGAGGGATTTATTGGAAACATCCCATTTAGGGCCGACTGTTCCAAGTTCTCTCACTCTCTGCATATTATCTGGCTCTGGATCTTTGTATTTATTCCTATCTGCTACAGAAGGAAGTTTCTCTGATGATGGCTGATCAAGGCACTGATTTATGAGCAAAGCAAAATATCCTCAGGAGTCATTTTATGACTACTTTTTGGTTTTGACTTTGTTTATTTAGAACAGTAGAATTTGGTTCTAAACTAGGTCCCTGGGCTATCTGTTCTCAGGTTCTTGGTCACAGAAACAGTGTCTTTTATGGGTTCTGTCTAGTTGGATGGGTCTTTAGTCAAATCAGATATTGTTAGTTACTCCCACAAGCTTTGGGCTACCATTGCATCAGCATATCTTCTTGCATGCTGAATACCATTGTAGAAGTGTTTGTAGTTAGCTTGGTGTTTACATTTCTCCTTTGATAGAGTGCAAATTACTTCCTGTACCAAAGACCCTAGCACACAGGAGTGAAAGCTCTATATAGATACACACTTGACCTATCCATGTTCAATGACTTGTGTAGTCATCTTCAGCTCATTCTCTCTCTCTCTTTTTTTTAAAATAGGTCTATCTAATGCACTAGGGACTGTAGTTTTGTATAACATGGAGAGAAAGAATTTATTAAGAATTTTTTGTTCAATTTATATAATGAAATGTTAAACATAATATGTAGAGTTTTGTGTATTTGGAAAAGACCCACATCTGTTCTGATTACTCTAGATTTTTAGTTCGTTTGTTTTAGATTTTTTGGTTTTTTTTTTTTTGGTTTTGTTGTTGCTGTTATTTTGTTTGTTAAGGTCTTGATGTGTTGGCCAGCTTTGACTCAAAAATCTTAAGATATCTATTTCTACTGTCTCAGCTTCTGGAGTCAATAGAGTGTGTAAAACTAGCACCCATGTTAGAACTGATTCTTTAGTCTCTGTTCTTGTACTTTTTGAGAGTTACATAGCCTACCACACAGACATGGGAGGGCAGCTTATAATACAATCAAGGATGTCATTTTTCCCAAACCAACGAATTTATTTACTAGGAAATGTCATTTTTTAACAAAGACCAAAACTGGTTTCAGGACTAAAGTCTTACTAGCTTCTTCTTCTTCTTCTTCTTCTTCTTCTTCTTCTTCTTCTTCTTCTTCTTCTTCTTCTTCTTCTGCTTCTTCTTCTTCCTCCTCCTCCTCCTCTTCTTCCTCCTTCTCCTCAGTTTTTGAAATAACAATATTATTACAGCATTTCTCCTCCTTTATTTCCTCCTTTTAAACATCTCATGTAGGCCTCCTATCTCTCTTCCAAATTTATCACCCTTTGTTTAAAGTCTTTGTTAGTCTGGAAATTTTGCCTCTAAATGGCTTCTGAAATTCTCTCTCTCTCTCTCTCTCTCTCTCTCTCTCTTATTCTGTTCTCCTTTTCTCTTGTTCTCTATGTCTGTCTCTCTTTCTGTACGTATTTATTCTTCACTTATTTGGATTTATACAATGGGTTAAAAAATTCATTACTGAGATTACTATTCTGAAAGTGAATTTTGTTATACTCCATATTGTCTGAAGTAGGACAGGCCCATAGAGCCGAGAAAATTGGCTCAAACCAGTTGCCAAGGCATGCACGTAACATCCTTCCTTATGAGCCAACCTGGAGTCTGTCTGAGAGCCTAGCAATAGGCACTATGTTAGAGTTCCTGGTCACTGTCAGAGTTCCTGATCATGCCCAGCCAATGAGGGACAACCATGCAATGCCTCCAGATTGGGACACAGCTTGGGTGCTTGGAGGAGATTGTAAGGCCTTCCCTGTTATTGAATAAATGAGTCTGCTGTTTGCCTTCAATGGACTCCCAGTGCCTGTGTCACTGACACTGTACCTTCCCTCGACCACCACCGTGCCCCCTCCCCCAGGGAGCCTTTAGGATCAAGCAACAAACTTTCATTTATGGATAAGTAAGTGTGTTTGTTTAGGGACTGAAATGGCAGCCTAAATCTAGAACATTAATTCAGGAAAGCATCTATTTCAACTTTAGTAAAATGAACGTATTTGATCCATTGTTAACTATGCTGAGTGTTGTCTAGCTGGCTTATGATCCAGAAATACAGTCAAAGGGGCAGATACTGAACAGTGACATTAATAGTCGATGTTAATATTAGTAATGCATTTCAGAAGTAGTATTATACTTCATTGATGATAACCACGACCATATTGATTCCTAAGAGTTATCTGTGTCCTTTGGGTTGCTATGATGTCAATTCTAAATAAAATGCTTTCTAGTGTACTAATGTGATCTGAATGGGAAAATGTTTTAAACTGTGCTCAGAGATTTCAGCTTTAGTTAGATTTATCAAATCTTTAATTTAAAAATCATGGGTTCTTTTTCTTTTTCTTTTTTTTTATATTTGTATTTTCTTTGTATTTTCCTACTGTATTGTATTTCAGTTGAGATTTTTCCCCACCACACCAAAATATACATGCATACCAACACTGGAGGATAATTTTTCTGTCATTTTCATGCAAAGTTTGAAACATAAGGCTCAGATACCCAGAACAGCCTGCCCAAAGCCAAATAACACCAAGTGGGTTTTGCTTTAATGTGAATAAAATAATTTTTACCCACTCCACAATGTTGAATCCCATCACTCTGAATATTGCAATTCTTTCCAGAACCTTACAAAAGCTGTGTGAAGATGGTTAGTGCCCTAGAATGATCAGTTGTAGGCATTAAAACTGGTACACAACTTGTGTGCGCAAGTGTGCAGCGATGCCTGGATCCGAGGATATGCGTGGAAGTATACTTCTAGGTGAAAGGCCTTGGTTTTTAACATCAGCAATGAGGACACCGTGTAATTATAGGTTGACAAATCCAACAATTTTCTCCAGCCAAACCTTCTTTTTTAGGATTCACATTTATACTCCCAACTGCCTATTTAACATCTCCATTTAGACATATCATGGACAACTCAAATTGAACATGTCCAAAGCAAACGCCATGCTTTTTCTTGCATGAGTCCTTCCTATCTTTAATTAGCCATACCCCCATCTTCCAAGCTGTTGAAAGGAAAGAAAAAAAACTGACTGGTATCATCTCTCTGCCTCCTCTCATTCATTTTCAATTTATCTCCCAGTTATAATGTAACTGTGCAGTAAAGCTCTCATCATTACACTTCTATTCATGTCCACTGCTAAAACCCTTCCAAAAACCAAATGCTGCCCCAGTTGGTTTGCCTGCTCTATGTGGCCAGACTATTTCCTGATTAGCCAATCTGCAACTCAAACATATAGAAGTGATTCAGCCATAACAGTTATCTTAAAAGATATATCAGAGTATATTTCTCAGCTTAGTTATTAACTAAGGTTATTTCTTTTACAGTAATACCCATAACTTAGTGACCATGCTTTATAATATTGTCTATTTAAGATCACAGACATTTCCCTCTTCCTAGACAGGAAGCCACCCTATGTTTATTTCATCCTTCCACACTGACTAGAACTGTCACTGCCTCAGAGGAGCAGTTTCTTTTTGCCTCCCCATATTGAATCTCCAGGCTCCAAAGGTATATGTGAAAAGTAATTACTATATTCCACATTGACTTTTTTATTATTTGTACAGCATGTGCGATTTTCAGAGTCTCTGCAGCTAGTTGTTCAGGAATCGTTCTTGGTGTATTCCATAGGGCCTGGCATCGGAGAGTGCGAAGTACCTGCAAGCTGCATTTGTGAGCTAGAGTAGAGAGCTCACTGGAATGCCGGGTCTACTGTCACACTGAAGATTGCTCTCTAAACCACTTGTTACCTCTCTCAGGGTTTGTCCTCAGATCAGCTTCACAATGAAGCTCCTTGTGGATTATTTTGATCCAGCTTGTATGGAATGTTGGTTAATTGTCTATTCAAGTCTGTCCGTCTATGGTCATAGTTCAGCTAGAGTGATTCTAAACAGATGAACAGTGGGAGTTTTATTGAAAATCTGGACATACCAGCTCTTTGTTGTCTGAACCTTGACTGGAATCATTACAGTGATGAAGTTCACTGAAAAGGTGTTCACTTTCCACTTTCATGCCATTGACCACCTGTGTTCTACAATTTCAAAAATCCTGTGTCGTTCGTTATCAGAAGTTCATTGAAATTTGAAGTGCAGAATTTCAAAAAGATGGCCACAGCTCTCAAAGAAACTTTTCTATTCTTAATGTCTCAAGATGATCTAAATGAAAAGTTCCTAAATTCTGAGCTAAAAGGTATTTAGTGCATATTTATTTAATGTTGTTGTTGTTTATTAAAAAACACTGCATATTACTAGGAATTCTGTAATTTATTGATACCTCGTGAAATCATCAGACAAGCAATAGGAACTGGGAGACAGTTTCTGTAATGCTTACATGTTTTCAAGGTGACTAGGCCTCTCCTCTTCAATATTACAAAAGCTAAGTACTAAAGAGACAGTGCATTATTTTTTGAAATAAGATGAATTTTTAAATGAAGCTTTATAGTACAAAGTTTAATTTAATTTTTTGTCCTATGTAATTTAAATCATGTCATGATTATTTAATTTATGAATCCACTTTATAATTTATAGAGTAAAAATACAAACACTAAACAGTCAAATATATATATATATTACATATATATATATTACTCCCACATTGAGTGAGAGAATTTTTACTGTATGACAGCTATTTCGAATCAATTTATCCATGGTACACACCATATAAATTTCGGCCAAAATGCCACAACCAACATGCCTCATGTTTTACCACAGAAACAGTGCCACAAAGCTGGAAAATGTAACGTGGAGCCAAAAGCATTGCTTTGTTGATATCCCTTTCACACAATTGTAAATTTGCTGGAAGCGTGCCAAATGGTAACACTTGACATCATATCCATTCTGTTGCTATAAACCAGGGCTGGTACAAAGCAACTTTCCACCGCATAAATGGCTGCTGTTTTTGCTTAAAATTAATTGCACATGTGTTTAATTATATAGCAGCTCTTGAAAGTGATTATATAAAATGTTATTTCTTCTTGGTCTTGCTCGCATCTCTCAAATTATAGTTCTCTATCTCTGAAAGCAACAATGAATTTTAATAAAGGGCATGGTTTGCAAATTGCTGCTGCCACTGACTAAAATGCTTCTTTTAGAAATTGAATGAAGTTCTATTGTCTTCGTTCACTTGCAAGCGAGTGAGACCGGAATTACTTCTCACAGCCTCCAGAGGGCGCTGAGACTATGATCAGTGGAGACTGGAAAGCATCCATCCTTTCACAAAGGCCTTCATCATCCACTTAGGCTGCAGACATTGTTTTTGTTGTTATCATTTTTGTTTTGTCGTTGTTGTTTCTAAAAATTCCACAATGTGCACTGAAGCTGTATTTATCCTGTCCGTCAATACCTGATACCAATTGTATAACAGGAAGTATGCCTTCGTTTCTGACCCAGTGTGAAACAATGCCGTGGTACCTGGTCCCTAAAAGGTTACCATTCCGTGAATGCTATTTCTCAATTGGTTGCTAACTGTACAGTAGTACAGCACTTAGTTTACACGTATGAATTATTTAATATATTCAAGGTCTATAGTTTTTTTTACTATTCCATTTAGAATATGATCTATGAGAGGATATGTTTTTTTTTTTTTTTTTTTTTAATAATACCACCTTTTCTGGCTCGGGAATTCAAGGAAGCATCACAGTGTTAATGTGAGATCCGAAACAGAGATACGGAACTGCCACACAATTCTGACAACTGGAACTCTGATGTACCTGCAGCTGTGGGTGAGAGGCCAACAGGGCAGAGCAAAGGGGATATGCGTGACATTGGACACATTAGCAATCATATGTCCCTGCTAACAAGGCAGAAAAATGGAGAGAAAATAGCTGTTAGATAAAAGTCTACTTCCTCTATTGTATTGATTTATGTTTGAAAATGAAAGTTACGTGTTACTGAGGTTAATTAGTGTTTAATAAAATGTAGTTATCTTCGAAAGGAGCATAGGGACAGAAGCCATGTTTAGATAATCAGTATTATGTGCATTTTACACTGGTTTTCTCTCCTTATTGCTCTCATTATTTTGAAACAAATTAAAATGTTTTCAATTGTTTCTTTAGTCTTAAAAAGCGACCCCTTTGCCATAACACGCACAATTGTAACCTGCTAATCAGAAATTAAAAGGAAACTACGGAAGAATTAAAATCATTCAAAATGAACATCCTCCCCAAGTAGAAACATGATCTTGATCCTGTTTATAAACCGAACAGTTTTGTTTCTTACAAAAGTGTGTGTGTGTGTGTGTGTGTGTGTGTGTGTGCGCGCGCGCGCGCGTGCGCGCGTGCTTACAACCTATACTGTTTTCCAACTTTAAACTAAACAGTTTGCAGGTCTTGAATTATAAAATGTTTAAATACTGGAAGTATCACATTTTGCCTTTTGCAGTAAGTCATCCTCCGTAAGAGAAACTGTTTCACTGACTTTTATATAAACCTGTGTAAGTTCACCAGTGCCATTGTTTGATATTTCACAAATGCTACGCAGTGTGTTTTGATCAAATCCGCCCTCGATCCCTCTCTTCCAAGTCTCCTCATGACTCTCCCATTATTTCTCCCTTCCAAATTCATGCACTAAAAAAAAAAAAAAGCCGGGCGTTGGTGGCGCATGCCTTTAATCCCAGCACTCGGGAGGCAGAGGCAGGCGGATCCCTGTGAGTTCGAGGCCAGCCTGGGCTACAGAGTGAGATCCAGGAAAGGCGCAAAGCTACACAGAGAAACCCTGTCTCGAAAAAAGAAAAAAAAAAAAAAGCCACTGTCCATTTAGTGAAGCCAGAACTTGCATGGGTATAAGGCCATTGAAGGGGCCATGGGCAATGTGAGGGGGGCAACTCAACCTCCCTCCCCCTCAGAGCCATCAACTGCCAATAGCACATCCATGATGAGTAGCGTTTCATTCGCCCACCCTGATTCATATTTGGAATTTGAATGGCTTGATCTTTTTCAGACCTTCTGTGTACAGACACAGACACTGTAAGGACTCATGTACCAATGACCTGCTGTGTCCAGAAAACACTGTTTTGCAGCAGTCACCTGCATCCTCTATCTTTTACAGTTTTTTTGCTCCTTTTCTTCAATGGCCTTGAACTTGGGAGGAAGAGTAAAGTATTGATGTCTTATTACGGCTAAGCCTTTCACGTGCTCTTATTCTTTACACATTAACCAATTGTGAATTTGTTTATGATCATGTATTTCAAAAAAAAAACACTTTATGATGAGTGTTAAAAGCTTCACTAATATATAGGTATAAGTATATGAATTTATTTGATATTATGTTTATGTAGAAAAAAAGTAGTAGCTTCACTGCATGGGCCTATGTCCTACACAGTCATGGGCTCTAGGCCCAGTTACCTGTTGTGGTGGTATTGTGTTACCCAAAATATTGTGCACGCTAATAAATTTATCTGGGGTCAAGGAACAGGACAGCCACAATATTAAACATAGAGGGTAGGCAGTGGTAGCACACGCCTTTAATCCTAGCATTCCAGAGGCAGAAATCCATCTGTTCAAGGATACAGCCAAACATGGTGAGTCACACCTTTAATCCAGAAAGCGAGCCTTTAATCCCAGGGAGTGATGGCAGAAAGCAAAAACTAGAAGCTTTTGGCATTTGGCTGGTTAAACTTTTAGGCTTTGCGCAGCACAGTTCAGCTGAGATTCATTCTGGATGAGGACTCAGAGGCATCCAGTCTGAGGAAACAGGATCAGCTGAGGATCCGGCAAGGTGAGGTAGCTGTGGCTTGTTCTGCTTCTCTGATCTTCCAGCATTCACCCCAATAACTGGCCTCAGGTGTGATTTTATTAATAAGACTCTCTAAGATTCCTGCTACAACCTGTTCTAGGTATGAATTCTATCTTGTCGAGCAGGTCTTAAATCCAATCAGACAGTGGTTGACTATCCCCAAACACTCATGCTAGGATTGTACAAATGGGCATCTATGGCGGAGATGATTTTTCAGCGAGCACACAGAGTTATTTGCTTTGTAACACAACTAAATGTTTTCTCTCTCAGCAGTCTACATACCAGTTCCCAAGTATTATGAAAGCTAGTCAGTGGGAAGGAGGCTTCCAGATTGGTACCAGCTTAATTTCTCCATGTCTCGTGACATAAGCATGCAGTGACTTCAGCAATATGATGATACCTTCATGTTCTGATGGGTAACCAACAGCAATGGCAATAGCCTTCGTTGTTTTATGGTATCTGAAGGGTCCCCACCAGCAATTAAAACGGAGGTATAATGCTTCTCCAGTACATCACAGGCTATCAAACACTGGCATTTCCTAATCTGAAATTTCAGTTTGATCTTGAATTCTTCCATGAAATTTCATGTTTTTGAACATGGGACATTAAATATCATAATTTCTACTAAATAATTTTAGACTATTCGATCATATAGTGTAATACTCATTAAAGAGTCAATTCTGATTTAATTAAAATCAACCCTTCTATTATTTCATTATCCATAAGTGATGAAATTAAATTTTCATATGAAAATTTAAATAGTCACACATTTTAGAAAATAAAAGGTACATAGTATATGCTTTCATGTCTTTTAGTGTTTTTCTTATATCTACAAGTAACTCAGGCCCAGGAAATCTAAGTAAATTCATTATGATCACTCATAATATCAATGAGAAAACCTAAACTCAGGCCAATGAATCTTTCCCACACATTCATATTTTCTCTAATCCATATATCTGAAAGTATAATTTTATACATTTTATAAAGAGGAAATGATTATATTTCAGATCAAAAATTATCTCTCTTTTAGTCAAGATGTTTTAAAACAGTTAGGTTTTCCTTGATAAACCACAAATTTATTGTTTTCTGGACTTGAAATCTCTTTTGGAAGTTCCTGAATCATAACAATTCTAAATTCATAGGCTCTTAAGAAAAACGTTGAATAAAGTAGCAAAGCTGGGATTTTATGATTTATTCAATGTACTATATTACTGACTTTCGTCTTTTAATTGGTTTTCAGAAAGAAAATTCATCTTAAAAAATATACAGCAGATCATTTAGTGTATGGGATGTTTAATACAGTGATTAATAGGGAGTTTTAGAGTAATGCACTACATTATAGTACTAATTTCTACAAATAAACTCTTTTCATATGTCCTGGATGGCCATAAGAGGTTTCTGTAAACCATCGTGAACCTTTAAATGACAAAACAGAGTTGCACTGAATTGGCCAGTTTCCAAAGCATATCAGCTGGAGGTCAATATTTAGGCCCTGAGATTCACAAACTACCTTACATAATTCAAGGCTTCATTTAGTATTTACAAATTAAAATACATATAATTATTGAAGGCATACAGACTTTAAAAGTACGATACAGCTTTTAGAAAAATAATAATAGCAGTAACATCAGAATCCTCCACACTTGCACACCTGTTATGCTCATCACATTTTTAAAAAAAGTTTTCAAAAAAGACCAATAATATATTGAGCCTCTAATGAGCTCTGTATAGTATATTAAATAAGGAAATGAAGCTTATTCTGTGGTATTTATACAATATTTTTATCTGAAATTTACACTGTCCTTAAAGCAAAGGCAACAGAACCTTGTCCTTGCTCCTTAATTTTTAAGAAATATTAAATAAATGCATTCAGAAAGTTGTGGTATATAGTCATTTGCAAGAAGCACAAGTAAACATTTACAACACTGTTAAGTACTTAATACATAACTTAGGACTCCCCATAGCTTACAGTCAGATTGAGACACATTTGTCATTTGCTTGCTATGTCCATGTGTTGTCTTAGGCTGAACTGTAACACTTGGCTCATTAATAGGGCTGCAAGGATCTTTCTCTGGGCTCCCTTTCCTTGGCTTCCCAGTCTTTATGATCTCTGTGGAGGATGGAGTTAAGAAATTGCACCTACAGCCGGGCGGTGGTGGCGCACGCCTTTAATCCCAGCACTCGGGAGGCAGAGGCAGGCGGATCTCTGTGAGTTCGAGGCCAGCCTGGTCTCCAAAGCGAGTTCCAGGAAAGGCGCAAAGCTACACAGAGAAACCCTGTCTCGAAAAACCAAAAAAAAAAAAAAAAAAAAGAAATTGCACCTACAGTGTAATGTAGAACATAGAGTTCTTACAGAGTAGATGAAAGACTTCTCTCAAAAAGCAAGAGCAGGCGATCACCAAAGACGCCACTTTAGGCAGATTGTATGAGATTTCTAAAGTCTCTGGGACAGCAGTTTTGCTGAGAGACTTTGTGCCTTTCATGCTTTTGATGATCTCATTTGATCTGGCTGCGACAGGAGTGTGTAGCAATGTGTCACTGTTCTTTATCAGAAAGGCCTCTGCTGTACAGTAATACTATAAGGTTTAGGATTCCTGGAGCTAAGTTAGATAATTATCATTTATGGCCCTACTAAAGTTCAGATTGCATGCTTCTACCCAGGGCCAGAGGCATGATTCTGGGTTCTCTTCCTCTGATGATTTATTAGGATGCTATAGTTCCAACATTGGTTTATAAGACATAGATTATGACAGTTCATCTCAAAGATCATCTAAGCCTGGCAATATCTGAAAGTTAACCTCACAATACTATATCAACTGCAGCCATAGATCTGATAACATAATAAATACCTGACTAACAGCTACATAAATCAGTTGTTATATTTCTAATTAAATAAACGTGAGTAAAATCAAGACTTGTGAATTTAAAAGTGTATAAAAGTCCCATCTAGGAGATCTAAAATCTGGGTTGACTGAATCTTGAATTCAGTTCTGAGCTACCATGTTGTCCTTGCTTCCTCCAGAGAGGAAGTCACTTTATCCTTCTCCATGCTAAGTTACGGGAAAGGTCTAAGAGCTAAGACACAAAATATTCTTAGACATTAGGTACTTACAATGAAGTCACATATATTTGATACTCAAATATGTTTCTATAAAATTAATTGGATAATCATAACTCCTACCATTTAATACATAAAGGAAATACCATATGAATATATCAAACAAAGCAAACAAGAGTCAATATTTAAGTTTATTAGTAGAAAGGGCTTCTGTAGGAACAGGTACAATTTCTTACCTCACTTACAATTGTACAACTACAGTGGGTTCTCTCAAATGTTCTACCTATCAAATTCAGTACAAACCTTAGTTAAGTTTTCTGCAAGCCATGGCATATTTGTCTAGAAATACAAGTGGAATGTGAAATATTAATTTATTTCCCATTAATCTTGGGACCTAATATTAACTTTCTTCAATAGTCCTCATAAACACCAAGTACTCTTGCAGTAAGTAGCTCAAAGTCACCCCTGAATCAGTCTTAGGCAGGGAAGAAAGTCACTGAGCCTCTAAATTTGGATGCCCTGCCAGCAAGGAAAGGATCTAATTTGTACCTTCCTCAGAGGAGAATGAGGGCTGATGGGTATTCCCCACCTACTTCATCCTTGGCTTTGATGAACTCCTATTAACACTGTCCTTTTTACTCACGGGCAGCAAAGGGAAGTTCTCGTGCAATTTGCCATTCTTCTGTGTTATCTGGTACAGCCAAATTATAATGTTTATGCTATTGTATAAAATCTAAATACATCTTTAACTTCCTATCACAGAATCAATTCTTTTCTTAAACAAGATGTAATATAGTTATTGTCTTTGGCAACAAGCTGAACACAAATTCAAGGATACATATGTAAAGACTCTAATGTAAACTTTAAAAAAAAATTAAACTATACTCAGATCAAGTTATTTTTCTAAAAATTTTGGACAATATTTTTTAATATTAATTTTCTTTTATTCATTAATCACCTCTATCAGTCTGCTGTCTGATTTTAAAATATATTATTTACCTTTCTTTTGTTGATTTATAGAATTCAGTTATATATTATGTATCCTAATTCTTTGATTGTCACATATTTATATATATTTTCCTGTGAATAATTCTCTAGTTCTGAAACTTAGGTACATAAATGTTGCAGGAGTAATGCCATCTTCAAAATGTAATCTTCAAAAGCACATGCACATGGTCCATTGGAATCACATGATTTGATTAGTAACATAAGCTGTGAAGACACATGGTGGAGAGTGTGTGTGTGTGTGTGTGTGTGTGTGTGACATAGTAGAAATGACAGAATGACAGAAAAATGCTTGAGCAGAGAATACATCAGTAGAATCACAATCAAGTAAGCCATCAACTATTATTATTTTTATGGGATTCTGCTCTGGTTGGTAATAGACTCTTTTACTTCCAACTATAGATACAGCTCCCATTGCACTTGTGTATTCATTTTACTAGTCATTGTTTGTGGAAAGAATGAACTCATAATGCATTTAATTGGGAAGAAGGTATAGTCAAAGCAGCCCTTTAGCTCCCATTCCTAACTGACTTTCTGTTTCTTTGTCGTCTACTTTTGAAGCAAAGTCTCTTTCTGTAGCTAAGAATGACTTTCAACCCTTTCAATTGTCCTCAATCAAGAATGACAATCAAGGGGCTGGAGAGATGGCTCAGAGGTTAAGAGCCCTGGCAGCTCTTCCAGAGGTCCTGAGTTCAATTCCCAGCAACCACATGGTGGCTCACAACCATCTGTAATGAGATCTGGTGCCCTCTTCTGGCCTCCAGTCATATATGCTGTAAACAAAAAAAATAAAAAAAAAAAAAAAAAAAAAAAAAAAAAGAATGACAATCAATGACGAAACCCTCCCTCCCCCGATTCAGCCTCTTAGCCTACTACCTACTGCATGTTTATTATTTTATGATGACACATGTATCAGAATTATAGATTTACAGGTAACATGCAGAGATTTTTATTCTGGGTGGAGCAATTAAAGATACATCTTTTTGCCTTTTGTGTCATGAAAACATTTCTAAGAAAATTATCTCTGAAATGTTAATCTCTTTCTGTCACTATCTTGAAATTTCACAATGAACAACACTCCATAGAAAAATCAGTAGTTCTGTTATGTATTGATAATTATTTGAAATAGAATCCAAAGAATGAAAATTTATTTACAATAGCTATTGAACAAGTAAATTATATGGTACTAAATTTACCTAAGGGATGAAAAATCTGTTTAGTGAAAGCTATGCAGTTAATGATTGAAGAACTCAAAAATGAACTCTAACCTCAAATGGAAAAGCATCATCTGTTCATGTATTTGAAGAACTAATGCTGTGAAATACTGCTGGAATGTTGATAATATGGTATGTGGTCCTACATGCCTCAAATCCCAGCACTCATAAATAGAAACAACGTTGTGAATTCTAGGCTATTCTGGATTATATACTAAGATATTCACCCTTCCCCTCCCTCTGTGTTTACCTCTGCCTGCCTGTCTGTCTCATTCTCTCTCTCTATATATATGTGTGTGTGTGTGTGTGTGTGTGTGTGTACATATAAACATATATGTATAAATATTGCATGTGCATACACATTCATATTTTAATTATATATACATATATGTATGTGTGTAATTGAAAGATGTGTAGGTTACTGTAATCTCTGTAGATCTTCAATATTATATTTTCATACTATTCGTTTAATGGTTCTAAAACTTGCATGAGATAAAAGTATCTTTGAGAATCCAAAGAAATTATGAGAATAATTGACCAAAGCAGGAAATGTTGAATTACCTGACTATATTAGCTGACATACTATCAGGCTATAGTGATTGCAACAGCATGATTGTGGCATAAATTATACATGAAACAATGAAATTAAATAAAAATCCTAGAAATAAATCTTTCCATAGAGTACAATCAATGGGATTTTGATAAAGACAGTAAGAGCACATAATGAAGAAAAGATAATCTTTAGTAAATATAGTGGTATTCTAATTGTACTGAAATGTGATTTTATTTGTATGTTAATAAATAAAGTTGCCTAGGGGTCAGAGCTATTAGCAAGCCATAGGGAAAGCCAGGGCGGTGGTGGTGCACGCCTTTAATCCCAGCACTTGGTAAGCAGAACTAGGTAGATCTCTGTGTGTTCAAGGATACAGCCAGCATTGGAGACACACGCCCTTAATCTCAATACCAACCATAGAAGACTTGGAGGTCTGCACAGAGAGGCAGTGATGAGGCAGTCACGTAATTGGGTTTACAACCAATGAGAAGGCAGAACAGAACTCTTATTTAAAAGCAAACGCACAGGAAGTAGTCCCTTTCGGAGAGGTCTCTTGGCGGGAGAGGCTAGCTGGCGGAAAGTGGTAAGACTCTTAGCTCTGACCTCTTGGACTATCATCTTTACATTGGCTCTGTGTTTCTTATTTAATAAGACGGTTGGTTACATCTACAAGTAAATGGCTCTGAATAGAATAGAGAAGATATTCACATGAAGATGGGAAGTACTTGAACTCTCTCACTTGATTTAAAAAAAATCAGTTCATAATGGGGAAATATTTAAACAGATGACCTGAAATTAGAATGGCTAAAGAAATAAAAACAGAAACAGAAATAGGGGATTAAATCAAACCAGATAGAGCAGAGGTCTTTAATATAGCAAAGGAAACAGGCATTAAGTGTTTAGAGGCAATGTGGGAGAAATGTTTTCAAACTATACATTTGACAAAGGGTTAATATGCAGAATATAAACTCAAACCATGAGTAACAAAATAACACAAAAAAATTGAAGGTATAAAATTAGACATTTGTCCAAAAATAAAACATAACAAATGACCCACAGGTTACTGGGGATGTGGTTTGGTTCACTAGAGTGCTTGCCAAGTAAGTCCTGGGGCCCACTGAAAGTTGAACATGAGATCAGTTATGGTGATGCATTTACTGACTGCTCTGTAGTGGAAGACCACATATCCAAAAATATTTGGGTACCACAAATTAGTCTTGAAGGGTTTTAAAACTAAAACACAAAATAGAAAGAAAAGGGAATGAATTAAGATAAGTTGTGAGCGGGAGCTGAATATGGTCAAAACACAGTTGTTTAAAACTCCCAAAGAACTAATAATTTATATAGAAAAATAGAAGTACTGAGGAACATATTGAATTTGATTTTACTACAAGTTAAACAAGCCAGGCACAGAAGGACAAGTATGCATGATGTCACTTATATGTGGGATCACATAGATCTTAAGGGATAACAGTAGTGCTCATCTAAATTTGAGGAGATTAGAAGGGAGTGCTGAATGGCCAATGGTAAATGGGAGCTAAATTAAAGTTAGATAAGAGAAAGAAATTCCAGCTACTGAATGGAAGTGTGACTAGAGATAACAGTTGTACACTGTGTATATCAGAACCTAGATAAAATAATGTTGGAGGTTCTCACACTATACATATTAATATGAATTACCTAGTAGATATAATTAAACTAACTTAATTATTATATCTCATAAAAAGGTATCAAAGCATCCAATTTCTCATTATTTATGTCTTATGGAAATACCAAGCTAAATTTAACTATGCAAACATGAGAAAATTGGGGACTTTATTCCATACAGAGTAACCTACAATATCATCATTTACTCTTTCATTCTTATAAGGCAACTTGATTCAGAAATTTTCAGAGTGTCTGAAAGTACTGTGGTAAATGGATGGTACAACAATGATATAGTTACATTATTTATTTTAATTTAAGTATAATTTCTGTTGTGTAGATTATAATAAAATATGGTATTAGTTTTAAGAGTATCTTGAAATTATACTTGAAGTCTATGGTAGTCAATTATTTTAATGTGAAATAATCTTAATATCCATAGCTAGTGAAATATTTCAGAATTCTTTATGCAACACAGTAACATCAGTATATTTTAATTACAACAAAGTATCCACGAATCAGATAACTTAAACTAATGTATTTTAAGCATGTCAAAACTTCTTAAATATTTTACACAAATATCCCAAGGTAAAAGTGCAAGGCAATACATTCTTATTTATTATTTCTACATGTTTAAAGACATATGAGAAAAATTCACTGTACTGTACTTTTTTAAAATATTTGCTTTTTTATGATTTTGAAAACAAAATTTCTTAGTTGCTTAGTTTTGAGATAAATACTGGTGCGGTTTAGGGAATAATATCAAAATCAAACTAAATTACTGACCTACAAAGGTTTGTAGATTTTCACTTCAATGTTTCTGTCAAAGGGAAAAATAAAAGGAAAGCTAAACATAATGAAGACAACCCAACCAGTTCCTTACATACAAAGATGAGTGGATTTAGCCTTTCTCAGGCAATTGGACTTTTGTTTTTAATGATGTCAATGAAATTATCAATCACAAAGGAAGTACCTCTGAGTTAATTGTAAATGACCTTGGAAAAATCATTATCTTCTAAATGGACATTCAACTGAAGGTAAAATAATTTCAGTTAAACTTTGGGTCATTAGCTCATAATTGTAAATATTTTTTCCTGAATGCTATTTATTGTCATGTAAATCTACCAGTTAATTAACTTCAGTCTAAAAGCAACATTTCAAGAATGTATAACATAATCAAAGGCCTTGGTAAAACTTAACATGTTCACTTATCTCTCTTATTATATACATTGTTTTATATATAACAGATTTCTATAATTTGAAATGTTTTCACTCATTTGGGGAACATTTCATATATATAACATTGATTTTAAGTCCATTATATTTGGAAGGGACTTCCATTACATCCACTTTAGTGTCACTTTCTGTAGACATTTTAAGGGAAATTTGAAGAGGTAGAGATACATTAATACTCCAAACATCTTTTGTTAAAATGCCAGGGATACAAGTTTTTTTTTTAATATTTTGTTGATGGAAAAAAATTGCTGTTATCTTTCAGAAAATATTTAGAAATACTTGCATATATTTTACCATTTGACCTAGCACCCTAGCATAGAGAAATCCATGTTACAAAAAATTAGCAGGAAAAGAATATTTAAATTTTAAATTTAAATTAAATTAAATCAAAGATTTAAAAATATTAGCTCTAAGGAACAGTTGAATTAGTTATTGTTTACTTATAATATGAAATATTTAGATAGATAAATATTGTCTAGTAATGTGCATGGTACATTAATTATTAATAAAACACTATGCCTATATATATAATTAATATATATAATTATACATTTAAACTACAACAAAGGAAATCCTTATATAACTGTATTTATATTCATATGGGTAGTGACATGTAAGAAGGGGAGTTTCATATTGAGCCATAGAGGTCAATGCATTTGACTGGAAATGTAATAGAATCATAGGGTTCTTTAGTAAAAGTTCCAATAATTCCAGTTCACTACATTTTATTCAAGTTGTGAGAATAAACATGTATTGTAGTTTTAAAACTTATGCTAGCTTTATAAAATTTGAAAGATTGAAAGACTAAATAATTACAGACTTGCCCTCTTACCATGAACAGTGAAAAGTAGATAAAATATTTAAAGTTGAGTGTTCAGGCACTGATAACAAGAAATGGAATACCGTATTCCATAAAAGAAAAAAGATGTGTGAAGTCAGTCCCATTTTTTTCAAAGTTTTTCTTTGTACATGAGATGTGCCTTAGCAGCCTATCTGTCTCTTGATGATTAGAGACTCCATGAAACAGGAAAGGGTGTGACAAGGGTTACTGGATCTGTAGACACAGTACTCAGCAATAGGAAGGCAATGCAGAGGAAAAGGAACTTGAGAGTCCTGGCAGAAGTTTGACTGTATATTCTGCTTAGAAATCAGGAACAAGGCAAGGCTGTCCACTCTCCCCATACTTATTCAATATAGTACTTGAAGTTCTAGCCAGAGCAATAAGACAACATAAGGAGATTAAGGGGATACACATTGGAAAGGAATAAGTCAAGCTTTCACTATTTGCAGATGACACGATAATATACTTGAGTGACCCCAAAGATTCAACCAAGGAACTGATAAACTCCTTCAGCAACATAGCAGGATACAAGATCAACTCAAAAAAATCAGTAGCCCTCCTATATACAATTGACAAACAGGCTGAGAAGGAAATCAGAGATACATCACCCTTTACAATAGCCACAAATGATATAAAATACCTTGGGATAACACTAACTAAGCAAGTGAAGGACCTATATGACAAGAACTTTAAGT
>CABHPH010154253.1:0-12130 GCA_902168325.1 Peromyscus nudipes
GCTAATTCTCCTCTCCCTAGAATGCCTCTTTCCTATGGTCCAGTTTTCATAGTTCCAGAAAATACCACGCAAGCTACCAAGGGTGGGAAGCAACTGAACAGTCCTCCCCACTGCAACACCTATGAACCACAACAATTGCCAGCTTGCCAAAATAAGCATAAAGGTGCAAGAAGTGGAGCTCACATGCCAGTGACTACCAGCAGCCCTCTAAGTGGACTCAGGGCCCACTCAGCAAGATGGATAGCAAGCCTGGTGTGGGAAACCTAGTCAGATTCTTGGGGCCAGGAAGGTCTCGGACCTTAGGAAAAAATATTCTACCACCACTCTGCTGGAAAAACATAATTCCTTACTGTACTCAGCCTGCTTTCTCATGACACCCAAGAGCACGAGCCCAAGTGTGGTATCACATACTGTGAGCTGGGCCCTCCCAGATGAATTATCAATCAAGGAAATGAACCACAAGCATTCCACCAGGCCAAGCTGGTAGGGGACGTTTTCTCAAATGAGAGTTTCTCTTCCAGAGTAACTATAGACCGTATCAAGCGGACATTAAAAACTAGCCAGCACAAGTGGTGCCTTGTTAACTTGCCACATAAACACATACTGTTAACCGATAGCCTTTGCTTTCTTACTGATTCCCAAGGCCTCATAGGAATATCATCAATATTACAGTATAAAACATTCCAATTTTTAAAAGTCACACAGTTCCTAAAAATTCAAACACTTTAGTTCAGTCTCTTTGAGGTACCCAAAGACACTTTCAAAGTTCAAATTTTCTCTAAACTATTCAAAGTCTTTATAAAATTCTGACATCTCATAACCGTGGGTTCTCGTAAAAATTATGAAAAGACAAGTAAAATATTTCTCCTTTTGAAAACTTTTTCATTAAATATTTTTAAACACAATATATTTTGATGTTATTTTTTACTTTCCCCAACTTTTCCCAGATCATCCCAACCTCCCTACCTACCCCACTTCATGCTCTCTCTCTCTCTCTCTCTCTCTCTCTCTCTCTCTCTTTCTGTCTCTCTCAAAAATTCGTAAAAAAACAAAGGTCGAAGCAAACAATAGGACAAACGAGACAAACTGAGCGGATTAATTTACTCCTGGGCACAGGGCCTGCCCTAGAGTGTGGTATACCCAGTGACACCCCACTAGAGAAAACTGATTTCCCTTCCTCCACATTTATCAACTGCCAATAGCCAATTCTGGTTAGAGGCAGGGCTTTGTGTCCATTTCCAATTCTTCATGCTGGGATTTTGTCCGGTTTGACCTTGTGTAAGTAGTATTGTGAGTACTGTCACAACCTCAGTGAGTTCATACGTCTGTCATCCTAAAGAATACTTCCTTATTTCAAATGCCTTTTTGTATTCTAATAAGAGGGAGAAATACTAAGTGTAGATTTGGATAGGTGGGGATGTGGGGAGGATCTGGGAGGAGTTGGGGAAGGAAAAACCATAATCAGAATTTCGTATTTTATGGGAAAATTCATTTCAATTAAATAAGGAAAATAAGAACCACAATCACAATCACAATCAAATCAAATCAAAACCAAAGTCCAATGATAAAGTTCGGTGTCAGTCTTCTAGGCTCCGAAGGGCTTAGAGAATGGCGTTCCTCCAGCTCTGCGATCCGTAGCACATGCAGCTTGTCTCCGAGGCTCATGCCGACTTCACTCCATAGCTGTTACTGTCATGGATGGTCATCCAATGACACCGGCATCTCCAGAATTCTAGGCTCTCCATTTCACCCCACTGGGCTGCACCCTCACCAACAGGCTCTCAGGTTCTCTTCAGGGACTGTGACCCTGTCACATGGTGCTGATCCTCAGCTTCACTCCATGATCACTGTAATCATGTATCTTCACCAGTGGAATCTCCTGGTGGCAACCCTCAGCTGCTCTGCATGACTCTTAATATCTTCAAAACCAGTGTCTCCAGAGAAAATCTTACACATTACCAAGTTTGGCTGCCAGCACATGGTAGAGCCTTGGCCCTCTCTGGACCACAACTTCTGTGTGCTGACTCTGAGGAACCACTTCCCAGAAGATTTCACCTCAATGATGCAGACACTTTTTAAATCACATCTGATTCTTCAGCCCCAGTTGACCGTAATCAATTGCTCCAGCAAAGCAAACATTTCATTTTAATGGTTCTTAACTCAAGCTGTCAAAGAAATGGCCCTGATATAGTCTTTGAAGTAGTCTCAGACTTCCCTCTGACACTTCACAAGCCAGACCTCCACTGTCTCTACTTCTCTTAGCATTCTTATCTTCTAAGCTCCCACAGAACAGCCCACTGAGCACTCAATGGCTTTTCCATCCAAAGTTCAATTGCCACAACCATCCACCCCAAAACATATGGTCAGGTCTGTCTCAGCGATACCCCATAACCTGATACCAATTTCTCTTTCAGTTAGTGTTTCTTTTGCTGTGATGAAACACCATGACCAAAATCAACTGGAGAAGGTAAGTGCTTATTTCAGCTATTTCCACATCACTGGGGGAAGTCAGGGCAGGAACCTGTAGGTAACAACTGGTGCAAAGGCCTTGGAGGAATGTTATTACTGAATTGTGCCTCATGATCTGTTCATTTTGCTTTCTTATAGCATCTAGAACCACCAACCTAGACATGACACTGCCCACAGTAAGCTGGGTCTTCCCACATCAATTATCAATCAGGAAAATGGACCACAACCTTACCTGTAGGTTAGTCTGGTGAGGGATATTTTCTCAGTTGAGATTCCCTCTTCCCAAATGTCTCTACCTTATGTCAAACTGACATTAAAAACTAGTTAGCACAACTATCTATAGGGACTGGACATTTACTTACTAAACTCGTAGTGGCTCCTGGTTTCATGCTATCAGACTGTAGTTCCAATCCAAGACATTTGTGGTCTTACATTGTAGTATCCAAGACATTTCCAGATACAGAAAAAGGAAAAAGATACAGAACTTCTTAGCAACTTTTTGACATGTTGCCTGAGAGCCACTAAAATGATAAGTATGGCTAATCCTAAAACAATGACTTCTCCCTCCAAGAGCCCAACCCCATGTCTAGGTCACCTGAATTTCCCCTCCTCTCCCCTGAGAAGCACAGGCTCCCATTTGGATGTGTCTTACTTGCCACTCTCATCAACCTTGTGCTTAAGCTTAAACTAAAATATCTTTAGTGGAATTTCTAATCATGTTCATAAACTGTCTGGTCCTGAAATTCTTTTCAGTCTTGAAGCCAGAAATCCTGGTTTGATTTGTGTAAAGTTGTTAAAAACTCAGTGGTTCTCAACCTTCCTAGTGCTGCAACCCCTTAATACAGTTCCATATGTTGTGGTGACCCCAACCATGAAATTATTTCCGTTGCTACTTCATAACTGTAATTTTGCTACTTTTATAATTTGTAGTGTAAATATCTGATATGCAGATGGTCTTCGGTGACCCCCCAAAGGGGTCAGAACTCACAGGTTGAAAACTGCTGCTCTAGAACTCCTCAGGCTGCTGAGGGAGGCAGTATTTAGCTGTAATTCTGTAGTTCCACTGCTGACACCAATAGTGAAAGGAAATGAAGAAGGAGCTTTTATTACAGTTTTCATCGACATAACAAATACTTTTATACTGTTTTGAGGCAGAGGTTTTGTAGACCAGGGTGGCCTAGAACTCCCAGTTCTCTTCCTTCAGCTTCCCAAGTGCTGGTATTACAGGTGTGCACTACCTCACCTTGCTTCATGTTCAGCATTCTTGACTCCAGGCTAGTTTCTAGTGTATTTTGATAACATTTTAACTCATTAGTCCTTTTTTCTGTCCCATACTTGTTTCTTCTCTATACTTAAATCACAATCTAGGGGAAAAGTTTGAACTGAAAGGATCACCCTTGACAGGCTCCATTTCTACAGCTACCACCATGCCACTCCCAGTCACTTGTATTCTAATAATGCTGTGCCACTTATCTATCATTCTCTATAGTCCTTCCAGGGTGTTCTAATTTGTTTTGTGTTGCTATGATAAAACAATCTGACCAAAATCAGTATAGGAGAATAACGTGCTTATTTCATTTTATACTTTGGGTTACTGTCTATCACTGGAAGAAGTCAGGGCAAGAGCTTAAGGCAGGGCCTTGAAGGGAAGACTGCTTGATATTCTCAATGAAACATTATCTCCAGCTAGGGAACTCATAACAAAGGAAGTGCAGGATGGATTATTGAAGTTGATGCTTGCTGGCTGGCTTTCTCATTGGCTCGCCTCACAGACTCATGCCTAGCTCATTTTCTTACACATTCCAGGATCGTCTGCCCAGGGCAGATATGGCCTACAGTAGGCTGGGCACACTAATTACTAATTAGGACACTCTAACACGCACATGCCTCCAGGCCAATCTGACATAGGCAATTTTTCATTTGAGGCTTCTCTCGGGTGACTCTAGGTTGTAACACAACAGATAATTGAGGCTAACCAGGATTTAGAGTGAACTTTGGCAAACGAGTAGCTCTCTTCTGATTTTTTTAAACTTCTTATTTACTTAGGACAAGGAAAACAATCTTTCATATGGCTTTTCATGGTTTGGCCTGCCCAAGTTATTATAATTCATCATGCATACTTATTGTCTTCTCTGAATCTCAGCATCAATGGCTAATTATTTTCACAGCACAACTTTCTACTATTTTTGCTTAGTTAATTTTCATTCATTTTTTTTCTCAACGTGTAGCTCCAATGTTACCTCCTCAGGGAAGACTTCTCTGATCCTCAAAGTTAGACTAGTTGTCCTGCTCTGTTCTCTCCTGACTTCTGATAGGTTTTCCTCATGACATCAAGTTAACAGGTAGATTGACTATTTAACCATGGATCTTTCCTTAGGAAAGCCTAAAGTCAAGTTCTCAGGTCCCCTTGTTAATTGCCGTGACACCTAGAACAACTGTTGCCATGGCCATGGTGTTTTTTCACAGCAATAGAAACCCTAACTAAGAACTCTCTAAGGAGGTACCTATGATTCATAGACAACAAAGAGATGGATTTTATTTCTTAATCCACTCAGCTACCCTGTTTCTTTTGATTAGGGAGATGATAGCATTAATACTCAGAGGTCTTGAGGAGTGTGTGTTGATCACTGTTAATTTTGTTCTCTTTTTGCTGTGTGTGTTCTTAGTTCTACTTTGTATTAGTCTCTTGTCTGTGCTTCTTCCTCTCTTCAGTCTGAAATACTGCTTCTAATGTTGTCAGTAAGGCTGACTTGGTGGACATGAGTTATTAGCTTGCTTGTACCATGGAAAGTTTTTCTTTCTCCTTCAACTATGGCAGATAGTGTTTTGTGGTTTCCATGGTCTGGATTGGCATCTATAGATGTTTAAAATTTGGAGCACATTGATCCAAGCTCTTTGGATTTTTAGAGTTTCCAATTAAAAGTCAGATGTTATTCTGATTGGTTTCCTGCATGTATGACTTGGGGCTTTTGGCTTGCAGCTTTCAGTACTCTTCATTTTTCTCAACAGTTAGTGATTGTGGTAGTTTCAATGAGAATGGTACCCATGGGCTCCTCTATTTGAATGCTTAGTCTCCAGTTGATAGAATTGTTTGAGAAGGATAGGAGGTGTGGCTTTGTTGGAGGAGGTACAGCACTGGGGGTGGGCTTTGAGGCTTTGAAAGCCCATTCCATTCCTAGTGAGTTTTCTCTACTCATGGTTGTATCTCAAGACATGAGCTCTCAGTTATTATTCCAAAACCATGCTTCCCTGCTGCCATGTTCCCTGCCATCATGGTCATGGACTCTAACCCTCTGAATTAATAAGCCTGAAATAAATTCTTTCTCCTGTAAGTTGCCTTGGTCATGATGTCTTAGTACAACAAAAGAAAGGTAACTAAGTCAGTGATTTAACTACAATGTGGTATGGGGAGTTGTATTTTTATATGCTATGTCTATTTGGTGTTCAATGGGCCTATTATTATCTGTATAAAAATGTCATTTTTTAGTATCAGGAAGTTTCTTCTTTGATCCTGATGAAAAACTGGTCTATGACACTGACCCAGGATTCTTTTATTTCTTCTATGCCTGTAATTTATAGATTTGTTTTTTGTAGAGTGTCTTAAATTTCTTGCATATTCCTTTTGTGTATCTAATGTTTTTTCTTATTTTTTTGATCGAGTGGCCTAATTCCTCTATTTTTGTTTTCAAGTCTTGATTGCTTATCTTTTACATGTTCCATTCTACCAGCAAGGCTCTCCACTGGCTTTTATAATTGGGTTATTCATTTCTTTCCCTCCTTCCCTCCCTCCCTTCCTTCTTTCTTTCTTTCCCTTCTTTCTTTCTTTCCTTCCTTCTTTCCTTCCTTCCTTCCTTCCTCCCTTTCCTTCCTTCCTTCTTTCTTTCTTTCTTGCTGTCTCTATGCACACTAGGCTTCAGGTTGATCTCAGATTCACAGAGATCCACCTGCCTCTGCCTCCCAAGTGCTGGGATTAAAGAGATTTATCACTATGCCTGGATTATTGATTTTTTTTTCTTTTCCAGTTTCAGCTTCAGTTTTTGTCAGGATTTCTGTTTCTGTGGAATTCACTTTTAAAATCCTGAATTATTTTCACCATTTTATTGAGCCATTTGTGTTTTCTTGGACTTCATTCAAAAGTTTCTTCTTCCTCTCTTTAAGTTCTTTCAGGTATTTGTGTGTAAACTGACCAAAGCGTCTGTCCCATACACCTAATTATACCTGGTAGTCACTTCCCAAATTACTAACAGAGGCTTATATTAATTATTTTTTTAAGATTTATTTATTTATTATGTATACAATATTCTGTCTGCATGTATGCCTGCAGGCCAGAAGAGGAAACCAGATCTCATTACAGATGGTTGTAAGCCACTATATGGTTGTTGGGAATTGAACTCAGGATCTTTGGAAGAGCAGTCAGTGCTCTTAACCACTGAGCCATCTCTCCAGCCCCATGAGGCTTATATTAATTATAAATTGTCAGCTGGTAGCTCAGGCTTATTATTAAACTAGCTCTAACATTTGAATTAACCCGTATTTCTTATCTATGTTTATAGCCACATGGCTTGGTACCTTTTCTCAGTATGGTATTCTCATCTCGCTTCCTCTGGTCTGGCTGGTGACTCTCTTGATTCTGCCCCTCTGCCCTTCTTCTCCCTATATCTCTGTTTGGCTTTCCCACCCAGCCTTATTCTGCCTGGCTATAGGCCAAATCAGCTTTTATTATAACCAATGAGAGCAACACACATTCACAGCGTACAGGAGGATCATCCCACAATATTTGTATACTCTTTATATACCTTGAATACTTTGATCCTGTTTATAATTTTTCTTTTAAATTCTATTTCTCTGGGTTTATCTAGTTAATTCCCATTGAAGAGTACTTCAAATGGTGGTCTTTGAAGGAGTATTGCCTTGGTCTTTCATGTTGTTTGTTTTCCTGTGGCTTCTGGGCATGCAGAGATAGTTCATTGATTATATGTCTGGTATGAATTCCTGACCTGTTTAAGTTAAATGGGAATTTGGTTCTGATTTTTAGTGTTGCCCAAACTTGGTTGATTTCGAGTAGATAGCAGGAATTTGTTGCTCAGTTCTTCAGATACTCTGTATTGATTTGGGTCTAGAGGGTATGAAGTGACTCATTTCAGAGATTACTGGTATCTCCTGAGAGGCTTAGTGATAGAGTGTTTTTACATGGGTGAGGTACAAGAAAGCTCCCTAGTGTAGCTCCTTGCTGGGCCTTAGTTGAAGAAAGGACAGCTTGGTTTATGTGACTGAGCATTCTTACTAAGAAAGCAATGGAGTGTGGCTCCCACATGGGCCCAGGATGAAAATTATGGTGCAAGATAAAGAACAGAGCAGAATCACCAAGAAAGCACGTGGAGGCAGCACCCATCTAGGCATCATATTTCATGGGTTAATTTCAGTTTCTATATTGCTTGAATCTATATTACTCTACAAATTGTGTAATTTGTAGAGATCATACTTTGAATGTATTTACAAAGTTGAAAGAAAATATAATGCATTCACAACTTGGTCAGTTTAAAGCTGAAAAGTACAGCCAGCTCATGAAAGAGTAAAAGTAGATTTTTATTGTCTACTCGCAAAAGAACACAATTTCCCAACATGGCATAACCCTCTCAAAGAATGATTGAGAAATTTAATAGGGAAGCCTCCACATGTTCTATGGTTTAGACACTTGCGGCAATACATTCCAGCATATTCTCAATTTAAGATATATACTCCTGAGCATGATCATTTGAGTCATAGTTCAAGAAGAAACTAAAGCAGAGAAGAGTACATATGTTGGAATGACACTGTGAAGGTGACAAAGTTGATTCTCTGGATGCTTCAAACTGAGTCTCAGGTGCTGAACCGACACAGAAACTGGCTTCTGGCTGATGTCATTAGTCTTGTAGAACTGTGCTGGCCGGAAGAGAGAAAGAATGCTGAAGTTAGCCAGACCTTTGTAGGAAGCAATACAGAGGCTCCTGCAGCAGGCTAACACTTTCCTCAGGCACCTCTCCCAGCTTTACAGTTTCCTAACACCTGAGCTTACTGGCATTGCACTCCTTACCACCAGGCTGTCCTTAGATTCCCCAGGCCTTTACTGCGCTACTACAGTACTTTAAAACCTTCTAAAAGGAACTTTCCCATTCAGTTTAACAATAGTATACAGTAAATTGCATGGCACTTTAGAAAATCCCATTTTATGATTACTTAGTAAAGTTCTAGACAGGTCAGCTTCCTGTTTTTAATGAGATGAGTGTGCTTCCTAATGGAATTGCTAAATTGGCTGCTAAATTGTATCTTGGAGACTTAATTTTGTAAGATCCTAGCTCCTTTTCTTTTCTTTCCTTTTTTTTTTTTGTTGCAGACAAGAGATTTGAATTAGCTGCAAGTAGAGCAGTGAATAATAATTGCTAGGTTCTGTAAAGGTTGCTTTCATTGACTCAGTTTAGCTTTATCAGATATTTAGCCTCTGGAGAATGTAAAGAATATTTTACTTTTTATTTGTATTGTCGATTCAAAATTACTCAAGTCTTATCTTTTTAGTTTTCAGTAACTTAGTTTTAATCTCAATATTAATATTATGACACACTATAAAAAAAAACTTCTATACATGTAGATCTCCTCTGAGCTCTCAGTAGATTTGACGTTAGTTGACTCTAGGTAATCTCATTCACTTTGATGGAATGAAAAAAAAATATTCATACAATCTACCAAGGTACTACATAAGGAATATTTTCTATTGCATGTGTAGCTTAACAGATATTCTGAATTCACGAAACCCATCATGTTATTAGTGGATGGTTAACAGTAATTAAAACCAGGAAGTAGCCAATTTCTTATTTTTTTTATTTTTATTGATTCTTTATAGATTTCACATCATGCATTCCAATCCCACTTATCTCCCTGTCTACTTGCATCTACCCTCTGCCTTTGCAACCTCCCCTCAAACAAAACCAAAATTAAAAGAAAAAACTAAAATAACAGAACAAAACAAAGAAACAAAACAAAAACAAAAACAAAAAAAGAAGAATCTTGTTGTGGAAGCTGTAGTAGCCCATTGAGACATACAGTTTACCCTTAGTCCATTCATCTTTACTTGCAATTGTTCATTACCACGAGTCATTGGTCTGGCTTGAGGCCATTATCAGTGCTACATCACTGATAATGGGCTTTCACTGGGGCTCCTCTTGGGTATCCTGTTGTTGTCCTGTGTGGTAGGGATCCTGTTGTTTTGCATCTGTAGGTTCGCCCCTTCACGTGCTCCGTTCATAGATGAGGTGGATGTTAGGGTAGGCCAACTCATAGCCCTGGTTCTGGGCCTGGGTGGTAGCTGTATTGGCAGCCCGCTAGCTTTCCTTCATCATCACTACCAGGATAAACTCTCCAGCACTGCCGTGGCTAGCTCACCCAAAGCAGCCTACAGCAAGGAGTGGGGCCAGCTCTCCTGCTCTCATGCCCTTAGGGTTGGCTCACCTGACCACACAGTCAGTTCTAGTTTGCTTCCCTGGTGAGGTTCACACGTATGATGAGGGTGGAGCCATATTTCTCGAGCGGGGGTCTGGGGGCGGTTAGCTCTCCCCTGAGGGGTAGGATCAGCTCAATATCCAGTGAGGGACAGGACCAGCTATCCCAGGGCCAGTGAGGGCAGAGCTGGCTCAGCACGGCATGCTTCCAATGACCCCCATGCTAACATGGAACACGGGCGTCACCACAGACCCCAGCTGCAGCAAGACCATGGACCCAGACATGGCCCTTGGCAACGGCTTGGGCCCAGTTGCCACCATGATCCTAGTGGCAGCACAGGCCCCTGGGATCATCACAGCCCGGCAGCAGCATGGCCTCCAGGCATCAACATGGTACCAGGTGGCTGGCTAGACCCCCGGACATCTGCAGAGCCCTTGGTGACAACTGGAGCCATGGATACCACCCCAGACCCCGTACTCCACATGCTCACAGACCCAGACATGGCCCTAGGCAGTGGCCTGGGCCCAGACATCTCCATAGCTCCAGGGGACATCACCAGGCACCTAAATTACCATGACCCCAGTTGCAGCATGGTCCTTGGACACTGACTTAGTCCAAGGTGGCCAACTAGACCCTTGTCCTCCGCATGGCCCTCCGTGACAACAGGAGCCCTGGACATAAACTCAGACCCTCCCTGACTGCTCTAGGGCAATGGACCCAGACATGACCCTCTGTAGCAGCCCAGACAACACCAGGGCCGCAGGTGATAGAGCAGGCCACTCACATAAGGCTGCCCCTGGTGGCAGCATGGCCCTTAGACGCCCTCGTAGCCCTGGATGGTAGTCTATACCCCCAGCATTGGCACAATCTTAGATGGTCTCAGGAGCCATAGACAAATACAAAGCCTAGATGTGTCAGGGCCATAAAGGATGGCCAGGAGCTGTTGCCTTTCCTCTCTCCCATGCCCAGGCCTAGAGACCTTGGGCAGTACTTGGTATGATGACAGCTGATCAACCAGCATCAGAGGCCCAGGTGGGCTCCTGGTTCATTGTGACCCCTGTAGATCCAAAAGTCTGAGGGGTGCCATCTGTGTCCATTGCAGATTCAGGCTTTGGTGGGGCCAGTGGCTCCTGGGTGATTGTGACTCCTACAGACCCAAAAGTCTAGAGGGGCACCATCTGTCTCCAATTCCTTACTTTGCTATGGAAATACCTTTTTTTTTTTTTTTTGGTTTTTCGAGACAGGGTTTCTCTGTGTAGCTTTGCACCTTTCCTGGAGCTCACTTGGTAGCCCAGGCTGGCCTCGAACTCACAGAGATCCGCCTGCCTCTGCCTCCCGAGTGCTGGGATTAAAGGCGTGCGCCACCAATGCCCGGGCTATGGAAATATCTTTATCACCTTCTCTCTCCATTACCAGTGTTGCCATTAATGTGGATCTCCCATGACCTAATGTCTGTGTTGCTCATGATAGATCTGGAGATGCGTGTGAGAAAGTTCTAGTCTTTTAGTCACATATTTTTTCTATGAGGCATCATTTTTAAGGCTTTTGTGCTCACTATCAACCTTCTATCATCATCTTTATGGGAAATATTCTTCTACAGAGAACAACACAGAATGCCTGGAGACTTGGGTACTGATTGTCACTATTGACAGTCATCATTCATGTTAGACAGCTCCTTGGAAACTTACAAAGAGAGCTCTGGACTCAAAGAAGAAATATACTTAGTGCAGCCGTCAAGAGCAGGGAGAATGCCGGGCAGTGGTGGCACACACCTTTAATCCCAGCACTTGGGAGGCAGAGGCAGGCTGATCTCCAGATTTGAGGCCAGCCTGGTTTACATGGTGAGTTCCAGG
Organism: Peromyscus nudipes; assembly: GCA_902168325.1. Classification (NCBI taxonomy): domain Eukaryota; kingdom Metazoa; phylum Chordata; class Mammalia; order Rodentia; family Cricetidae; genus Peromyscus; species Peromyscus nudipes. The sequence goes on from CABHPH010154253.1 coordinate 11,796, forward strand.
ACATCCAGAGATATACAGAGAAATCCTATCTTGAAAAACAAAAACAAACCAAACAAACAAAAAAGCAGGGAGAAGAAAGTATAAATATGCATTGAAACCACTAGACAAGACAGTTTAGTTGTGATTCATAGAAACAATACTCAGTACATTCAGCATCTCAAAGCCCTCAAGCACAATTCCTGCTCAAGGCATCACCCAGTCATCCATTTATTTCTGTCTTCCACATTCCTTTTGGTGTTTCCTGCTAATTAGATGAAATCCTTTTATTTTTTCTCACTGTGTGTTCCCCATCCACTGTGGTCTCCTTCAATTTCGAAGCTCAGCTCAGAATCCGC
>CABHPH010154253.1:12530-31813 GCA_902168325.1 Peromyscus nudipes
GAAACACGACAGAATCCGCTGATAGAGTTTATTGGGAGGACAGAGGGGGGTGAGTGCCCGCACGGGAGAAACACGTGTGAGGAAGAGAGTTAGGTCAGAGTTATGGCGGCTTTTTATGAGGCGGGGCGTGTCCAGATAGGCGTGGGTGACGTAGCACGCTGCGCGCTTGCGTGGCTACGTGACATCACAGATCCTGATCACGCGAGACGCCTTGACCCGGAAATGGCTATCTTGACCTGGAATTCGGCCAGGCGAATGTGTCCGGGTCATCGGTCGCCCTGGTTATCAGATGCTTTGAACCGGAAATGCCTATCCTAACCTGGAACTAGCCGGACGGATCGACCTTGGGGCGTGTTGTGAACCCTTCATAGTGCATTCAAAGGAATCCAAGGGAATCCAAGGTTCTTTCAATATCCCATTTTTCCCCCCAAAACAGTGTTTCTCCATGTAGTTTTGATGCCTGTCCTGGATGTCACTCTGTAGACCAGGCTGGCCTCGAACTCACAGAGATCTTCCTGCCTCTGCCTCCTGAGTGCTGGGATTAAAGGCGTGTGCCACCGCCACCCGGCCTCCCAATTTTTTTGAATGCCATCATGAGGGAGTACTTGAGTTATACTGGAAGTTGCCAAATTCTGGTATTGCAAAAACAAAGTGAAACTTATCATAGGCACCCACATAATAATTCCATTGCACACCGACTGCTTTCCTCCCATGAAAACCCCTCATCTGGCATAATTATGGATAGCGGACACCTGTGCTAGAAGCATTGAAAGTCCGCAAAGATGGCCGCTCAAAGGTGCACAATCAATTCCAAGATTGTGTTTGTGAGGACAGAAACTGCTTTTTAGGTGCATTAAATTGTAGCTATTAAAGCACAAAGGAGAAACAGGTTTAACAAAAGAAAGTACCTTTGGAATGACCACTCACAGAAAGTTAGTTTTTCATTTTATATAAAAGATGGGTGACACTTAGATTTGAAGGGAAACAATCAGAAAACACACACACACACACACACACACACACACACACACACAATTTTCCTGGGTAATGCCAGCAAAAAAAGAAATGACTAAGATGGTAGTTTCTTTCACTATTTTTCTCCTTGTGAGCTTTAAAAATGTTCCTTTCCTGTTTGTAATCCTTTCCTTTTGTTGGGTTGCAACCATACCATCCCCTCCTTATCTCTTTTGTTCTGATTCTCTTTGGATGTTAATCTAAATGTCTGTCCTACAGCCAATCAGGTAGCCAATGGCCTAGGCAACACTCTTTTAATTTACATATCAAGTATTCATAGCTCCAGGGAAAAAACAAAGTAAAATTTCACCCCTAGCATGTTTCACAAGTGAATTTCTCAGTTACTCACAGTTACTAAGCAAACAGAATATTTTTTTATGTGTGTTAGCCACCAAAGACTATTAAGGGACAAATAGATTATAGCTACTACACCTCAGAAACTTCAGAACTGAACAGTAAAGAATAAATTTCTTCCTGCAAAAGGGTAAAAAACATGGAAATATTACAGCAAACATACCTCAAGATCATACCACAAGAGAGATACTGCTCTATAGTCCATGTCAGAAATGAATACCAGAGGCTTTCCACCTATCTCTTATACAGAAAAGGACAAAGAAAGGAATGAATTTTATATTCTGTAACAGACAATTTCTTACATCTTTACATCTGTATTGACTATATCCATTTTATTCCTGCAAATCCTTAGTTAAGTAGTGAAAATGTAGTTGTTCCCATTCCATAAAGGAGGAACAACTGATTGATTTGTCCTGATACAACAAGGTTTCATTAGCTAGAGGGCAAAATCAAAATCCAGATGTTCTGAGCCATGATTCCAATGTGTCTTCATGATTGGCCAGCTGTGAGCAGGGCCTCTCCACTACTGGCCCTGTATGTATATGACAGGATCATTAGATTTGATGCAATGATATTCAGGTTTATAAAGTTTATACTTAATAACAGAAAACAAGGTAATGTCCTGGGGTTACTTTAAGTGGATACTTACGTTTATAAAATGGCACATGAAAGGCCTTGGCAGGTTTGAGCCAAGGTGCTCTGTGGCAGGCGAGGCATGCCATCCAGAGTGGCAGGTGGTGACGTGGCGCAGTGGAAAGTTACTCACACCATGCAGACACAGGATATCCACATGGAAAGTTTTATTGGGGAGAAGGGAGAAGGGGAGAAAGGGAAGAAGAGAAAGAGAAAAGGGAAGAAAGAAGAGAGGAAGTGCACACTACCTCATAGCAAGAGAGAGAGGGAGGAAGAAGAGAGAGAAGGGGGAGGGGTTTTCTCTTAAAAAGGACTTTACTTACGATAGTCAAGATGCTGAGCAGGTCCCCAAGGGGCTAATCTGAATGCTAACACTTCATTCTCTGAATAGGTGTAATACATATTAAATATGTAAATTTCATCTTCTCAAGCTAAATTTTAGCCAATTCACTTGCCAACATATGGGAAAATTCAAACATATACAAACATCAACTATAGCTTCTAATAATTAGCATATCAAAACTGTACTTAAATATGTCTGAAAGCAAATATTACTGACTGCTAGTTTAGTGTTAACTCCCCATAAGCTCTTTGAATTTCAAATTTTCAATTTATATTTTTAAAATGCCCTAATAAATGATATAATACTTTCATTGAAATGTGAATGAATGAATATCTTTCAATGATTATTCTTTGTCTCTTTTTTTTTCTATGAGAAATGTTTGCTTTTTTTTAACCTTTCTAAACTAAAGTGTAGTAATATACTTTACTTTCTATACTTTTTTTAACCTTTTTATACTTATGATCAGGTTGTAAAGTCAGGCTTTGTTTTTTTTTAGTCCTTGAATGGAAGCATGGTTTTATTTATGTAATTTACCATTCTCTAATTTTGTTTATTTGTTTGTTTTGTTTTCCAAGACAGGGTTTCTCTGTGTAACAGCACTAGTTTTCCTGGAACTCACTCTGTAGACCAGGCTGGACTCGAACTCACAGAGATCTGCCTGCCTCTGCCTCCCAAGTGCTGGGATTAAAGGCATGCACCACCACACACAGCTGTCTAGTTTTATTGTTGTTGCATGTCAGTGGTTTTGTTTTGTAAGTAAAGTATCACGTAGGTAAGCATTTGGGGTTTTTTTCTATCATTTTCCTTCAACATAGAGAATAGATGAACGATATTCATTGAGCAAGAAATAAAGATAATGAACAATAATAGTTTTTCTTTTAGCTGTGCATAAGATATAACAATAATAGTTTTCTTTTAGCTGTGCATAAGATATAATGTGATCAATAGCATTATAACTATAATAGGATCTACTCTGAAATACTGGACAGGATATCAGCTCATAAACAGTGAGTCAAGTGAATTGTATTTTATAGGTTTCCATCCTGATTTCATGTAGTTTTATAGCCATAGCCAGTGAACAACTAGAGGATAATTTGTTTATTTTTGCTTCAACACTGGTTACTGTCTTAACAAATGAACGACATCTCTAATAGAGTGAATCCATGTATTCATTAAATAAATTCAATCTATGTGGGGCAAGCAGTTATGAAACCTCTGCTTTATCTTCCTTTCTATCTCGCATATCAGTTTTCCCAGACATACTCTTAATTTTGCTACAGCCTGCCCAAAGGATTTGTTCCTCCCAGAGCACTTCTGCCCCCTAGCGACTAAGCTTCTTGGTGTAGACCCTGGATCATCATTATTACACCATTTAGTCTTTCCTTCTCTTCCAACTCCAATCCCTTGTGACTTCACTGACCTGCGGAACTATTCTCTACTAGGGACCCACAGCCATGATATTGGCTAGGAGTCAGGTAGACAACTTTTATTCCCATTCCTGTCCTCCATTCCCGTATCTCCAGACTTATCCTTAGTGATGTTGCAGCATTCTCATGGGCCCTCTAATTCTAACCCACCTCCATCCTCCTGGAACCCAGCATCTTTGGGGGACACAGGGTCCCACTAGTTCTTTCCCACAGTCCCATTAGCTTTTACTTCTATCAAGTTTCCATTCCTTGTGAGTCCATCAAACCACTGGAAAGTTTTCTGCCAGGGAGGGAGCCAATAGCCACCACAACTGGCTGAGATCCAGAGCCGTTCTTTACCAGGAACCCCACTGACACAACACTTGGCTAGGACTTGGGGACCCCCAGTCACCACACTTGGACAGGATCCAGAGTGGATAACATCAACGAAAGAACAGAAAACACCCCCTAAAATGAGACCAGATAGTGGCACCAAGAAATCCTTAAAGCTTCATGACTCCAGATGCCTAGTTTCCAACACAAAGAATAGACATAAACAGTCAATAAATATGCCTCCTCCATAATCCAACAACCCTATTAAAATATGCCTTGAGAAAAGCAATATAGTTGAAGCAAAACAAAAAGACTTCAAATTAGCAGCAATTATGAATATATTCAAGGATGTTAAAGAGAGTATGAAGAATTACATTAATGAAGACAGCAAAAACACAAAATTTTAGATGGAAAAATGAAAATAATTCAAGCCATAAAAGTGGAATTTAATGAAGAAATAGAAAACCTAAGGAAAACCCAAAATAAAATAAAACTGGAAATGAAAAGCTTAGGATGTTAAACAAAACCTCAAAGGTAAGCCTCATATAAAAGATTACAAAATATGGAAAAGAGAATTTCAGGACTTTAAAAAAGAACAAAGAAGCAATGCGTAGTTCAGTCGAAGGAAATGTTAAATCTAAAGAAATCCAGGCACAAAATATCAGGAAATCTGGGAAAGTATGAAAAGAATAAACCTACAATTAATAGACATAGAGGAAGGGGGGGGGGAAGGTCAAAGGCACAGAAACAATTTTTAACAAAATAATAAAAGAAAATTTCTACAATCTAAAGAAAGAGATGCCAATCAAGATACAAGAGGAACGCAGAACACCTAGTAAGACTAGTAAAAAACAAAAACACCCCATGACACGTAACAATTAAAACACTAAATGTACAGAACAAAGAATAGAATTTAATGATCAAATTCCTGAAAGGAAAAGTGGCCCAGTCACATAAAAAGGCAGGCCCATAAGAATAACACCTGATTTTTCTAGAAAGACTCTGAAATGTATAAAGGTCTGGATGGATGTTCTACAAACTCTGGAAACCACAGATGCCAGGCCAGAGAACCATACCCAGCAAAACTATCAATCACAATTGACAGAGAAAGAAAAACATTTCATGGATAAAAAACTAAATTTAAGCAAATTCTGTCTACTAATAAATCTCTTTGAAAGGTAGTAGAAGATAAGTTTAACTATATCCAACAGAAAACAAGGACTAAATAATTTCATGAAGGTTCATCAAAAAGGAGGTAAAGACACAAGCCATCACAACAAAAAAGATGCATTAATCAACATTGCTCATTAATAACTCTTAACATTAGTGATCTAAATTCCCAAGTAAAATGACCCAGTCAAAATACTAGATTAGAAAACAGAATCCATTCTAAATCCTAAAAACCCACACCTCACTATCAAGAATAAATAAACCCTCAGGATAAAATAGTGAAAAAATAAAGGTATTCCAAGCAAATGGATTCAGAGAGCAAGCAGGCATAGTAGCTATGTTAATATCTGACAAAACAGACTACAAACCAAAACTAATCAGAAGAGGTAGGGAATGACACTACATCCTCATTAAAGGAAAAATTCACCAAGAGGATATTGCAATCCTAAACATCTATTCACCAAACTCAAGGGCGTTAAATTCATAAAAGAAATACTACTATACTAAAATCACATATTGACCCTAACATAGTAATAGTGAAAAACTTCAGTACCCCACTCTCTTCAAGAAACAGGTCATCAAGACAGAAACTGAACAGAGAAATGCAGGAATTAAATAATGTCATAAATCAAATAGATCTAGAAAATTTCTACAGAACATTCCATGCAAACACTAAAAACTACACTTTCTTCTCTGAAGCTCATGAAACTTTTTCCAAAATTGGCCACATATTAGGGGACATGATTCTCATCTGACCATCATGATCAAAGCTGGATATCAACAACAAAAACAATAGAAAGTATACAAACTTATGGAAACTGAATATCTCACTATCCAATAAAAACTGAGTCAAGACAGAAATCAAGACTGGGTTACATCTAATTGAGTTGTTGACCAGAGGGGCCCCATGGTAATACCCAAACAACCCAAGCTATTGCCAAAACTATAGGTTGCTCTCCACAAAATGACTACAAGGCTCCATTGTGGAGGACAACATCTACACAACTCACTGAAGATTGAGATTGTCAAACTAGTGCCTAGATTCCAGCATCTTTGGTATACGAACATTAATCTCCATGGTCTCAAGAGAGAAACATAAGCATCAAGCCCATCAAAAACCCATTATCTACAGTGTTATACTGACTTCAAGGCAAGGTAAACACATCTTTACATAATTAAAGAGATGCAACACATCTTTACATAGTTAAACAAATATTCTGCAACATAAACAAATGCAACACATCTTTGCATAGTTAAGTACTCTGCGACAGTAGGAATATATAATGTACGTACATGAAAAAAGAGGCTACAGTATTCTAAAAACATTGAGACATAGAGTCGATGAAAAGTCATGCAACATTTTTCTGGGCTGAAACTAGAGAAGCATTTCTTAGCACATGAACTTCCAGAGTTGACACTGGAAAAATAGAAACCAGCAGTAAACACCTAAGGTAAAAAGAGAATGAAGCGCATTTTACAGAAATACATTAGTAAAGTTATTAATAGCACGAGGTCTTGTTCGTTTGTTCAGAATAGAAAACAGAAGCACAGAAGGCACATGCTGGCAAGATCTGTTGTAACCCCAAGCAGGAACCTGTATTCCTAGAGTGAAGCACATACCACATATGCCTATCTCAGAGTTAAGGAGCTCCTTCTGGCAAAAGCTCCTGTAAAAAAAAAAATACATGATAGATAAAGGGGGTTATAATAGTAACGTGTTAAATACTGAGTTTTCAACTAGAAAACGAAAACCCAAGTGGAATAAACACTTACCATGTAAGTGGTAAAAAGAAAGAAGGAGGATACCATTCCTTTACTTTAAAGAAAGCGGTAATGGAGCATCATGACCCCTTCCTTTTCAAATGAAGGAATTCTAGGAGTTAGAGAGATGCTCAGGTTCTCAAGAGTTGTAAGAGCACATGTGGTCTATCCATACCACATATAGAGACCCTTTCTCTCTCGTGTGTGTGGGGGGGGGTTGTTGTGAACGTGTGCAAGTGCAAGAATAATCCCTAATTGGATAAGCTTGTATTACACATCTTAGGATTTACCTTCTACCATGAAATGGAAAACCTTGACTTATTCCTGGCAGAAATAATATTGTAAAGGTTGTATGTATTTGCATCTGACAATGATATGAATTATAAATAAATAATTTGAATAACTGGTGTAGCAAAATAAGATACCTGTTCCTGTCAGACGAGAAAGAACCTGTAATTCCTTCTATGACATAGACACATCTATCTGTGAGATAGATAATCGCGTCTATGAGAAGACATACCACTGTCAAATAGAACAGGGATATTTATTCCTTTACTTCAGTCCACCACGGAGTGTAATTCCTAACACCTCTAATACCAGATCGTAAGCTATTATGAGATACAACTTTTCAATGTCTGGTAGTTGGGTTCATTTTGAGCACTGAAGCTGTTTGATTGGGAAGTCCTTGTTCATCACTTCTGGTTCTAGCACTAATGCCAGTAGCTCTGCATCTATTAAAGATGACTCACCCAACTACCGATGTAGTGATTTTCCAGTTCTCCTCGCTCTATATGTAATGGAAAGATTGTGGTTTGAAGTAAAATACTGCTGTGCTTCTTTGTCTGGCTAACAGTATCTGAACAAAAGGATTGATTCACAATCACATTGAGAGAAAATGTGAAGCTGGAAAGGTGGGAGGGAATGAATGTCTTAGCAGCATCACAACTGGGTGGACTGGGTTCAGCTCCTCCTAGCCGGTGGCATCATTGTAACTGAGGCAGACCCTTAAGGGAATTTATCAGTTTGAACCAATATTTGTAAAATGATTAAGGAAATTGGTATTGAACATATACCAATTCTGTAACAGTGCTCTTTTCAGAGAAAAATAAAAAGGTCCAGTATTTCTGATAAATCACTTTAATCTTTGATTGCTAAAGTATGGTGCTTCCATTTGGCTGTCTGTTGTATTTGTGTTCCATTATCAAAATCTAACAATGATCCTGTGAACTTTGAAATTATTCCAAAGGCATGCAACAAAATTGTTTCTTCTGGCCCAGGGATTTCTAAATGATACAACGTAGCAGAATTTTACACTTGGCCTTAAGATGAGGAAAGTTGTTTGGTATTTGTTGCAAGTGCAGGGAACATTGCTAGTGAGTGATGGCTGTGCCTAGGCAGACTGCTGATGCAGGAATACAAAAGTGGAGACCTATCAAGCCTTCTGATTTAGGGCTCTGAGACAGTGGGGAGTGGTAAGATTGATAGCCCAGAAACAAATCTTCCTGGTAGAGGTCCATGACCTGCATCAGAGCTTTTGGGATTGATAGCATACTGTGTTATCAATCTCAGCACAGTAAATGGGACTACTATTCTCTATAAAAAATGGGCCATATTAAATACTCTGACATTGACTAGATTGAGAACTGCAGAGACACTGAAGAAGAATACATGTTTTCAGAAATAATGTGCCATTTTATTTTGTAGTTTTTTAAAGCAATACTAGTACATCTATCTATCTATCTATCTATCTATATATATATATATATATCTTAAGTATGCAGACTTGTGAACTGTATTGTTTTTATGAAATTGAAATTGATGGCAACATAATTAAGACTTTGTAGCCCTAGGAAGGATGCTAATGGTAGGATTATAATCAGTCAGTAATAGTTTCATGAAATGGAAACAAATTACCACATGGCTGACTATATTGCTGTACAATAAAAATTAAGCCTTGATATGTGAAATGAGATTTAAAACAATTGCTAACTAAAAGTCTGCTGGTATTATAAGTTTTAAATAGTTCAGGCATATACCTAGGGATTGATTTAATTGGTGACTGCTATGCTGATGCCTGGCACATCTTCTGGTACCCCAAAAGATGTACAATAGAATCTATTGATGTTTTTGAAGTGAATCAAGTTATAGCTTGGATAAACTGCATTTTCATTAAAAATGCAGTTTTCCCCTTCAATCATTTTTTTTAAAGATTACTTTGAAGTTAACATCTTTTAAAGCATAAGGCATTAAATCTGAAAGAGTATTACATGACCCAAATACTTTTATTGCTAATACATCAGATCAAGTTCAGATACATTAGCAGTGTGTGTGTGTGTGTGTGTGTGTGGAGAGAGAGAGAGAGAGAGAGAGAGAGAGAGAGAGAGAGACACTCACCCTCCTTTAAAGTGATTGCTGACCTGAAGTGTTGTTACTATCATGTAAAATATAAGATATCCATCAACTAACTGCAATTAAAAAATGGTATATCCTACCCATCACAATTTTTTATATTTCATTTCACATTATGCTACTGATAAAAGCAATTTTTTTGTGTTAGCACATATACCTTTTCCATCATTGTCTCTAAAAGGAATTTGGAGAATGTGTATAACACTTTCACACCTCTAAGGAAATATTTTAAATGTTCTTTATTTTTTTAAGTAATATAGCTTTAGGCTCCTGTGTACAATGATAGAATATAACTAAATATTAAAAATCTTTTTTTTTTGGTGTTTTCGAGACAAGGTTTCTCTGTGTAGCTTTGCGCCTTTCCTGGAGCTCACTTGGTAGCCCAGGCTGGCCTCGAACTCACAGAGATCTGCCTGACTCTGCCTCCCGAGTGCTGGGATTAAAGGCGTGCGCCACCAACGCCCGGCTAAAAATCTTTTAATTCATATGTTAGCAGTACCTAAATATGCTATGAATAACCAAATTATGCACTGAAAAACATCAGTGAAAATGTTAATATTGTTCAATTTTCTCTTGTACTGGTTGTTTCAATGAATTCCTCACAGATAATTTATTAATGAAGTATACTTTTACTTGAAAGGTGTTTTTGAGATTTATTTCATTTTTAATTGTGATTATGTGTGAGATACTGCATATGAGAGCCAACAGCTTTAGGGGCCAGAGGCATCAAATCCCTCTGGAACTGGAGTTACAGGCAGCAGTAAGGCACTCCATGTGGGTGCTGGGAATTGAATTCGGGACCTCTGAAAAAACAATATGTGGTCTTAATTTATTTATTTTTCTCATTAAAAAATTGAGATTATAATATAATTACATTTTCCCTTCCCTTTCCTCCCTCTCAATCCTCCCATATGTCCCTCTTGCTCCCCTCAAATTCGAGAAATTGTTCCATGCAAATACATATATGTGCATATATACCCCTGAATATGATCCACTCAGGCTGAATAATATTGCTTGTATGCATGTTTTCAGAGCTGACCATTTGGCACTGGACAGCCAATTGGTGTGCTCTTCTCTGGGGGAGGGCTGCCTCTCCTGTTCTCAGCTTTACTCAGTTGTCTATAGTCCTTTGTGTAGGGTTGAGGCCTTTGACTCTGTCATGCCCACCAGTGTTGTCCTTGTTTAGTTTGGGCCATCACATTCATGAGACTTGAAGGGTGTAGCTTCTGACATCACTAAGAGACACAATCTCAAAGCAAATTCCCCGACCCTCTGGCTCTTCTGATTCCTCTTCTGCAATGTTTCCTAAGACACAGGTTCAGGAGTGTTTTGCAGATTTATCCACTGGGCCTGGCTACCATAAGTCTTCATTTTGATATGTTGTGAGTTTTCTGTAGGGGTCTCTGTTTCAAAGAGAAGTTTCCTTGATACGGGGTGAGAATTCCACTTATCTATGTTTGCAAGGATAAATACTTACAATGTAGTTGGGGTGTATACTGTTTAGTAAGATGGCAGTTGGAGGTCATCCACTAAGAATTTCACCAACCCTGGGTAGTTGGCTAGGTGTCCAGTACAAGGCACTACTTCTTTCTTCTTGGGATGATGTTAAGGCCAATTAGAGCAGTGGTCCTCATCCTGTAGGTCATGACTTCTTTTGTGAGTTAAGCGACCCTTTCACAGGGGTTGCCTAAGACTATTGGAAAGCACAGATGTTTACATTACAATTCATAGTAGTAGCAAAATTACAGTTTTGAAGTAGCAAAGAAAATAATTGTATAGTTGGGGGGGGGAGGTCACCACACCATGAGGAACTCTGTTTAAGGTCACAGCATTAGGAAGGTTGAGAAGCACTGAATGAGAGGGATGCTGGTCACTGTCAAGGCACATGTACCACTGTTGGACCCTTAGGTTATTATGTCGTTCTGATCATGGGTACAGTTCACAAGCATCATAGCTAGGTAGGATTGTTGGTTGCTTCCCCTCCTTTGGAAGTTGACAGAATAAATTATTTGAAATTAAAATCATTTTAAATGTTACCATTTTAAATCTTGATAGGTCTTTTGGATTTAATCTAATTCCTCATTTTCACTTTTAATTATTTATTGATTGATGGATGTTGGAGAATGAACTCATGGCTTTGTGCATGCTAACCAAATATTCTACCACTGAATTATGCCCTCAACCACTGTTAACAATCTTGAGTGAAAAATTATATCGTTCGAAAGATGTATGTGGCTGATCAAAGTAACAGAAACAACTATATTAATAATCATTTTGCATAAAATTAAAAGTTTTATTTAAAAACATGTGAGTGTACAATGTAGGATTATTTTAAGTTAATATGCTCACTAATAAGAATTATTTATTTCCATATGTAAATAAAATTATCTATCAATTCTATTCTTATTTTTCATCTTAGTAGGGAAAAGTACATGATACTCTGTATAAATAAACACAAGAGAACTAGTTTTATTGTAATAATGTCTATGAATTATATGAAGAAATTCTCCACTGTGTGCCTAAAACATATACTTGTAATCAGTATTTTTATAATATACCAGATCTTAGACTCTAATATTATTAAAAGCAAATGACTAGCAGATATTTAACCCCCTCCTTGTAGTGGAATTTATTTATTTATCTGATTTTCCAAGCTCTTCAAATCCTAGAAATTACAACAATGTAGCTATTCTATAAAAATCAATAGTAAATGTTAATTAAGTTTTTATATTATAATATAGAACCTTCAAATACTTAGGGAACTAAAATTAAGAAAAGTTGAGATGAAACAAGTTAATTTTAGAATTTTTTCATTGATTAATGAAGCCATATGTTTGGTGATGAATTTGGTTTCCATAGGATTTTTTTTAGACCTTAAAAAGACAAAAGAGTGAGAGAAAAAAGATTGTCCCTGGATTATTAAGATATAGAAGCAATTGTATTTAACTGTTATGATAATTAACTCAAAATGTATTTTTTTTAGAATTAGATGATACACTAGCTATGATTAATTCTAACCAAATAAAGCTGCTCTTTAAGGTTTAAGATATTATGTCAGAAGCTGCAATTTGATAGCATTGGTCCTTTACCTGTAGAGAAGGAAATATTCTGCTTTAAGGAATATAGTTTATTTACTTTGCAAAAACTATAAACCAAAAGAAAAGTTAGTCCTCTAAAATTTTAGCAAATTTGTAATTGATTTATAAATGATTGTTGAATGTGGTGATTATGATTGAATCCATCATATAATCTCCATCAATATAAGATAAATGAAATACACAACTTATGAAGATAAACCCATGATCAAAAAAGTGACATGACTATGAGATAACAGGCCCCCACATTAATATATAAACATGGATTTGTAATGGCTAGCTATTAAGAAAAAACATTTCTTCTCTAAGTCTGATTATTTGCTCATGAAAAATTAATATCATTTGCTTCATTTTATGTGTCTTTTACTCAAAGATATGTTGTTTATTTAGAGTAGGTGAATTTACCTATTATCATTGAAATAATGTTAAATTAAGTTTCAAAGTGATACATGGGAGGAGGTGTTGACCAAACTATTTCTTATTAAGGATGCTTAATACAGAGAGAAAACTATTCTTATTTTTCAGAGGATTGTTCTATTTATGCTACTTCCTAATTGTGAATATCCAAAATTAATGGACACACAGATAAATCAATGAGATAAATTGATGATAGAAAATAGTTTTGCATATAATTTACTGACCTGAAATTATTTCATTACCTTCCCAAGTAACCTAGTGTTTTTCAATATCTATTTAAAAGCATCTAGAGTCTAGATTCTAGACAAATATAGAGTAGCAAACTCTAAACTTACCCACAATTCTCCACAAACATGAAAGAAAGATTGTGGAATTATTTGACTTTTACAAAAGCTATTACCAAGTCTAATATTTAAGTTCAATAATAGTCATATACAAAGTGGGAAAATTAGGCATCCTTGGGATTGGGTTTTTCACTTAAAACATTGAGTGATAAACTGTCCAGATATAAGAAATGTAACTGAGAAGTCTTGTAAGAATTGTTTTCAGAGAATATTTTCAGATGTGATCCAGAAAATGAAGCACACAGGGATATCTCTAAACTTGCTGATGGCATCAACTCTTCCAAATAGTGAAATGCCAGAGTAACATGAATCAATTGCAGGAACATCCTGCGAGATTGTGGAAGTATGCTCAAAAAATAATGACTCAACCTGAATTTCAGAAAGTGGATGGTAGTATATTAAATGAGAAAGAAATAGCCTAAACATTATTTGTTGTATGAGTCATCATTCTGTATGCAAATATTCTTTGAGAACCAATGTAGAAATCATGGTTACCAGTATTTTGGGAAAGATAGAACCACTTAACCTGAATCATCAAGTAACAAGTGCTAATTTAAAGAACAAAAACAGATAGTAGAACAGAAATTAGACTCTGAAGAAGAACAGCACAGGTGACATTTCAGTGTTATCTTAAAGGCTGGTAAGAACAGGCTGGCTAGCAGACAAGAAAAAGCAGAATAGTATGGTTTAATCTGTTGTGATTTGTTTTTCAAATCTTTTTTCCCTAAATATAATGCTACCCATAAATGAAGCTTAAAGTCAGATTAAGTCCAATCTCATCCTCAGCTTGCAGACCACTGGCTGTGGCCTCCCCTTCCTCTCTGCCCAATTTCCAGTAGATCACACAGAACTTCTCTCACAAACTCCCTGACCACCTCACTCCTTTGTCTCAGCTGCCAACTCCTACAAACATTCCCTGGGAACCCATCAACCATACCAGCCAGGGAACAAGGTAGGTGATCTTCAAACCTTCAGTCTTTTCTGACAACTTCCCTCACCTCCTCCAACCCTATCCCTTTCTCTATGACACCAACTTCCACAGGCACTGCCTGGGAACCAGCAGGCCACCCAGGCCAGGAAAGCAAATAGGCCAGGAAAACAGGTAGGCAGTCTTCAGATCTTCACTCTCCCTCCTCCCTTCCAAACCAAAGCTCCTCATCTCATCTCCAGCTCTGTAGCAGTCTACCAGCTGTGACCTCTCCTCACTCTCTGCCCCCATTTCCAGGGGATTAAGTATATCCTGGTATAACACCCTGATTTCCTCCCTCCTGTAGAGCCCTCACCTCCACAATTCTAGCCCATCTCCATCTCTAAGTGTCAGCTCCCAATACCAAGAACCATGTTTAACCAAAACAACCAGTGGTCACTCATGGCAGGATATAAGAAGCATGCCCTACAAGGCAACCCATAGCCACCACACTCTAAGAACCAGAAAAGGGAATAGAAACTGCGGAGTGTGAGAATGTGTGTCTTTGCATCTGTAAGCATTTCTTTTGTTATTTCTTTGGTTCTTTTTTCTTGTTTGGTCATACTCTTATTTGTTTGTTTTTATCTTATTTCCTTTGATGCCTTTTTTTTCTAAGGAGAGTCAGAAAGGACGTCGATCCATATGGGAAGGGACATGGGGAGAAACTGGGACGAGTAGGGGTGGGAGAAATCATAATCAAAACATATTATATGAAAAATCTATTTTCAATAAGAGAAAAAAATGTGTTAGATTGAAGCCAATTTTTTTTGTGGGGGGGGTCTGGGTTTATAGTTAAGCAACAAAAATTCACCTTTCTCTCAGCTCTGGACATTGATGCAAAACATAGAATGTTGGAACAACACTCTGTAAAACACAGATGTGTTTCCCTAAAGTTTCATGTGTGGAAGAAAATGGAGCCATGTAGTTTTGTTTTAGTTCAAGGACTCAGAGTAGCTGAAAGGACACTTTTATGTTTTGATTTATGAATTGGTAAGAAGATATTTAGAAAGCTTATTGGCAAATGTTTTCCTTGACAAAATTAACTGAATTATTACAGTCATCCAAGTGGTATCAAAAAGTATATTAAAAGAGAATGATAACCTCATTTTCAGACCTCCTAAAAACTATTGTGCTTCTATCATAGGAAACTACACAAGGATGAAGTTTCTATCACTCATCTGGATAAAAAAGACCCCTGGAGAAATTAAAAGAAAAACTTCCGAAACTGACAAGGAGATTTGAGTGGCCTTCTTGGGCCCAAGGTCAATCCAAGGGGGAAATGCAGATTGAGGACTAAGCAGAGTTTGAGGTCAGGTAATGACAGCAGACTCCCAGCTGGAAAAACCTCTTCTGGTGAGATGAGGAAGCAACTGGGCCAGGTACCAAAGCTGTATCCATGTTCAAAAGGAACTATGATGAACATGCCATAAAATCAAATACGAAACTGGAGGATCTGTTTGTGAAGAATAGAAAATTATTGTTAGAAATAAAGGTTAAATATAAGAAATGTTGAGCCACACTTAAAATTTAAAAGGAAGTACAAGAACACAACAGTAGGTACTAGAGCCAGAGCAGGGATGGATTGAACATGTTGGTTAGGTTTTGTGTGAGTCTAGTGAAGACATAGGTATTCAGACACAGATGCTGGTAAGGAGCTTCATGCTGTGCTTATTTTCAAATATCTCCCTTTTTCTACCATGTGCATTACAAATACATTAGTTGTGGTGAGCCATGAGAATATATTATAAGGAGTCCAGCTGTGTATTAAAGCTATACCTTAACCAGGCCAAGGATCAGTCAAGTGGGAAGCCATCTAGCATGGACTATTTGGTGTTACACAGCTTAATATTCAGCTGTGCCTTGTTATGAATTTCTTGTGCTCACAATTCCCATAGAATGTGTGTGTGAACTTCCTGCTCTGGCTAGTACTTAGATAAGGCCACTAGGCAAAGCCAAGCAGGCTTGGATGCATAGCTTTGTTTCTTGTGCAAATGAAGACCATCCCCTTGCCTTGAGGCCTAGTGGTTCTCCAGAGCAATTGACTGAGAACAAAAGAGGTTTTACATATCAAGGTGGAAGGTAGGGTGGAGCATCATTCCTTTGGAAGCAGAGTACAGTGTGGCCAGGGGAAGAAGAAACAGGCATTTTCTGTAGAGGCAGACAGAACTGCCTGACTAGGGAGAAAGGAAGAACACAGAGGTTTTATAGATGGTAAGGTAGAACTCTTATAGAGTTCATCAGAGCCAGGAGTAGAGAGCAAGTAGAGATGAAGGGTGAAGAAACAGAGGATGAAGATGAGTCTGGAAGCTTAAGAGCTTATTTGTTAGCAGGACTATGAGAGGGCAGTAAAAGAGGGGACAAAGAGGAACTGAGTGTCAGGATGGAACTGAAGCTATGTAGACAGGATTTCATCCTAGAGATATAAAGTAGACGGACAAAGAGCTTGGTGTATCTAGATTTATTCCTGCCCTGAATGCCTGATGGAGCTATAGCTGTATTGATAGAATTTTGTCATAGAGGAATAAAGTTAACAGACATAAGAGCATAATATAAGTAGATTTTTTTTGCCCTCAGATATCCCACGCCAGATGTATCATCTTCCCTGGACTCAAGACAATCCAAAATTAGTTACTTTTCTAACGCAATGATAAAATGCCATGGACAAGGAAACCTATCAAAGAAAGAGTTTAATAGGACTTGGGGTTCCAGAGGGTTAAGTTCATGATGGCAGAATAAACGGCGTAGGCACACACAGCCAGAACAGTCACTGAGACATCACATAAAGATCTGCAAATGGAAGCCAGAGAGCACAATGGGGGACAATGCAAATCTTTTGCAATCTCAAATGATTCCTAATCCTTCCTAAACAATTCCAATAACTAGAGACCAAGTATTCAGACATATAAGCTTATTAGGCCCATTCTCATTCAAAGCACTACCTCAACACTACAAACTTCCTTGCTTCCACTTGGAGACACCCTAAAAACCTTGCCACCTGTTCAAAAAGCCCTACAGTTAAAGTCAGATGGAAAATTGAGTATGTTGTAAGTTTTCAACTTAAGACCACCTTTTAGTCTTAAGAAAACTAAATAATCACTTATTGTCATAAGTTTTCTACCTAAAAATGGGAATTATACTACATATTTGCCATAATATTAATGGATATTAAGAGTGAGATGCACATAATATATAATACTGATGCATAGTGAGTGATTAAGCAATGATGACTATCAAAGTGAACATGAAATTGGCAAAGGCTTTACTAAGCAAAATAAATCACTAAATGTAATGAAAGAAGTAATTCCATATTTATATAATTCTAAAACAGGACAACTGAGTGTCTTCCAAAGATGTCTACTTAAGTAAAACAAATGTAAGACTTGAATATTAAACTAGTAAATCAGCTAAGTTACCTGGAAAATGTACCAATATGCTTATAGCTATCAGATTTATAATTAAACAAGATAAACAGCTGAGAAATAGTCCTTAGGAATAATAAAAGTCTACCAAGTAAATGATAACTAAATAAAAATATAATATTGTCCAAAATGTTTTAGAAATAACAGTATGTTAAACTAATAGGTCAGATCTGTTTATCATACTTCTCAGTGGCTTTACTCTATTAGTTTGATATCACATGTAACATTTCCCAAATGTCAGTGTCTATATGACCCTTTTTTTATCACTTGAGAAAGGCTATGAGGAACTTGCCTGACTCAATTTTGAAGGCAGGAGCCATTATGCTGTATATGTAAAAAATTGGTTTTTATTTACTGTGAGAGTTGAGTTGCTCTCTGTTTCCTAGAACCTGACCTTCCTCAAACCATGACCTTGATTTATTTTTGAGAATACCCTTACCCTCCCTGACCCTTCCCTAATCACATAGTGGGGACCACATGACTTTTTTTTTTTTAAGATTTTTTTTATTTCCTTTTGGCCCTATTGTCTCCCTTCTGTAAAACTGCTCATAATTTTATTCCTTAAAGGGGGCTCAAAAGATGGATTCAGATTGGTTCTCCTTAACCCGACTTAGGAGGCTGTTGCTGGTCAGGTCTTGGGTGCACCCCAGTTAAAAAAAAAATTGAGCTTGCTTCATATTTGGCTCAAATTGTGGTAGTAGTCTTATTCTTGAAGTTGGGAATAACAACTAGTACTTTATGACATAGACTTTGGGAAACAAGGTAATGATCAAATTAAATTTATCTGGACTATAACTGGATTGCATCAGGAATTTAGTTCTACCTACATTCAATTGAATTACTCTCACCACAAACTATTAGTATTCCTTCTGGCTTTGTGAATGTAACTGTGGAGATCAACCTTCCCCCTCCTCCCCACAAAACACTGTTAGCTACTTGACTATTTTTTTATAGACATGGTTTGGTTTCAACAGGAAAGGGTGGTAATATATGGTATTATGAAAACTAAATGAATTTCTTAAAACCACAACTTTTTATCTAGGTTTACTGTTTTTATGTATGCAATGCTCATGTTTCCTTTGCAAAGACTAGAGACGCTGGAATTTAAAGTTTATGTTAATCTTTTTAAAAGAACAAGTAAAGCATCTGTCTTCATGACAGGCCCTGGTGTCACCACTGTAGAGGTGATGGGACCTGGGAGAATGAAACCTAAAAAGAGGTGGATTAGTCTCATGCAATAGTCAACTTCATTAAGAGCACCAGACAATTTATATTCTGTGGGTTAAGTAAGGTCATGCGAGCAAAAGTCATATGAGTTCAAGCTGTATATAAACTCAAGGACAGGCTGTGCTTGGAAACATTTTTGAATAACAAAAGTAAGATAATGTGTAATCTAAAGTAAACCAACTCCTATTTACTACATACAAGAGGGGCATAACAGGATATCCCAAGAATAAACCAATGTTTACAAGAAATAGTCTTGTTTTTCTGTAGTTTTCTCACAAGCTCTCAGAATTCTCCTCACACAGCTCCATCCTTGGACTGTGTTCACCCAGGGACTTTAACTTTTGAACTAAAGAGTGAAAAATAGATTTCAAAGTGAGCAAAGCCAGAAATA
>CABHPH010154254.1:0-12632 GCA_902168325.1 Peromyscus nudipes
TTTTTAAAAGTTCATTTGTATGAAAAATCCCTCTGGAGTATTTAGGATAAATGTTTGAATTAGCAGCATTTTCATACTCCTAGGAAACAAGCTAGCCTCCCATATGTTGTTAATGTCCAGCAGGCACATAGCAGTCTTCAGGTTAGTTCTCTGGCATCTTTGCATGTTTGTGTTCACTCACAGAGCCCTTTGATGTCCGGCTCTGCTGTCTGGGGATGCTCTCTAATAAAAGGCTTATAGGAACTTGTACTTTAAAATCCTTTCTCAGGGAAGCCTGTCCAGATCATGAATATGAATGAGGCAGAGTTCATCTAAACCTGGTTTCTAACAGCAGTCTCCCCTGACCCTTTTTCTTTTTTTTCTTCCAGTGATAAAACTTGAATTCAGGACCTTGCACACAGAGAGCAAGAACTCTGGCACTGAGCTATACTCCGCAGCCTTCTAATAGTAATCTTAAATCTGTTCTGAAACCATCTTTGTTTTGATGGAACGACTCGCACTTTCAGGTAAAATAGACACAAAACGTTGCGCTTTCACACTAAAATGACTGCAAACATTTTTTTTCAAGCATTTACAAACACGAGCAGTGTTGGATGACCGGGGCCCATACCATCTCAGCATTGTCTAAACCTGAAAAGCCACATGTGAAATAACACCTTGCTGCCTGTCTTATCAGACAGGCTGTAAGGATCAGATGAGCCAGCACCCTGCAAATGGAAAGAAAATCCTCTCACAACTACAGAAAGGCCTCCTCAGTTAGAGCATTATCTCTCTTCTCAGTGTGGGATCTTTAGTCAACCCAAAGGAAGCGGACTTATCGCCTGAGAATATTTAAAAGGCAAAGATCAAGATAACCGTGTGTCCCTTGTCCCTCTCGCCTTGTAGGTGCTGGCCAACTATAAAGCAATGGAGAATTGAACCTTTGGTGCCTCATCTTGACACTTCTGCATATTCATTTTATGCCTCTGCTATGGGAGAAAGTAGAGGACCCTTCCCTGTCACATTTCCAAGTGTCTAGCAACATAAGGCACACAGATTTCTAAAGATCCTGACTTAACTTGAAAGAGAAAAATAATCTTGGCTTCAGAAAACTGCCCAAAGATCCAAGAAAATAAATATGCAGAACTGAAACAAGCAAGGTTTATTCTCTTTAAATAGTAAGAGATCAAGATGCCTCTGTGTGGGAAACCAAGTTCATGTTCACAGCCCTGGTGCTTGAGCACTTTGATGGAACTGCCTGGTTCTGATTGTCTTCAAACAATAATTTTTAAAAATTGCCTAGGAGCTGAAACTGAAAAAAAAAAAAAACAAACTTAAGCTCTGAGTTCTCCAGCCGAGCAAGGGGTGACCAAGAAACAGCTGTCCTATGTCCTTCAGACTTCTGTAAGAGTGGACTAAGAACAGAGAAAGACAGCTCATCTTAGTTGATTTCATTTTGCTTTATTTTCTGACTTACGGGGACTTCTGAATGAAGCTATTAAAAAGCATATTAAATGCCTTCAGGACCTAGAACAGACTCATTTGCTTCTAGAGTCCAAAAGTGTGGAGAACTGACAAGACAGCTCCCACCCGGGAGAGAAAACATTTCGGGACAACAAAGGCTCCTGAATTTGTGGAAGAGATGCTTTTCTTCTCTTCTGGGTTCTATTAGCATCTTTCTCTAAATGGTACCCTAGAAATCTATGGAGTCTACATTGTAAGCAAGAGAGAAGAGACACCTGGGCGCTAAAATGAACACAAAGACTGTGCACAGGTGCTCACTGTGAAGGGAGAACAGAGACCAGAGAAAATTAGCATCTGCATAAGGCTGCGCCACCACTCTGTGAGGACAGAAGTATCCAGGGAGGCCGCAGTCTTCCCTGAACTGTCAGGACTGTTCAGTGTTCCCAAAGCAAACATCTGCTCCTGGTTCTCGTGTTTCATAGTGGACTCAGCTTCAGTAGAGCCACAGAGACCTCAGTGTCTGTCCCCCATGTGCTATGAACCCACTTCCTACCTAAACTCATTCATTCAAGGCCTAATTTGACAGAACAGCATCGGTGATTTACTTCCATGGATGACTACAGTGAGACTTAGAGGGAACAAGGGAAGAATATGTGTCTGCTTAAACGCAAAGGAAATGTGATCAATTTAGTGACATTAAAAATTACAAATATTTCCATTCCTGCCAAAAGTCCATAAAAAGAGGGCAAGCTGTAGATTTAGAAAAGATATTTGCAATGTGTGCTGAAGGATTCGTCAACCTCAATAAAATACTGTAAAGCAGTAAGAACATCCGAAACGACCCATGCAGTGCACAGAAAACAGACTGATTGGTCAGTCTGAAAACATACAGTAAATCGTAGGATAGCAGTCAGATAATATTCCACATCCATGAAATAAATAGCAAAATAAAGGGGTGGGGGAGGGGTGGAGGGTGGAGAGAGAGTGAGATAGGAGAGAAAGAGGGGAGTGGAGAGAAATAGTGTAGAGAGAGTGGGGAGGGAGGAGAGAGTGTTGGAGTTTGTGGGAAAACAGAATCTCGAACACTGTCAGCAGGATTATACAGTTATCTGAGAGTTTTTAATAGAATCGATCATGTTCTATCATCCAGCAAGCCCACCCCGGGGAACTCTCTAGAGAAACCTGAATGCACGTTCAAAGGTGTCTATTCCAGTGCTATCCTGGGTGAGAAACAAAGCCAAATCAGAAGCAACCTTATTATCCATCAAACGGGAACTCAACAAACTATATTTTATTCATAGCACAGCTCAGAGACGGTGTGACTCAAGGGCACTGAAGTTCACAGGGCAAAAGAGTTCAGGGAAGAAATTGTACCGTCTGTTCCTTAGCATTATCGCAGACTTTCATCTACCAATTCCTGCCTCCCCTCAACAGTCCCAGCAGAGAGCCTAGTGGGGTAGCATCCCAGCTCTCTAGTAATGGCTTTCAGATATTTGCAACTCTGAAGAACTATTTTTTTTTAAGAATTATTCCACAGAAAGAGATCCAACGTCGTCGTCTGGCGAACATCCTCTGGCTCAGTGAAGCAGCCAGGACCTCCCAGTGCCACCACAGCCACACAGGGACTTGGAAGATTTACCTGCCCCATAGCTGTGCCTCTCTGGCCAGAAGGCAAGTCCAAGTGTGCTAGATGGGGCCAGCTGTAGCTAATTAGTCTGGGTGTTTCCTGAGAGTTCTCCTGCCTTTCACTTGCATGGATGGAACACAAGCCCCTTCCTACATTAAATCAAAAGATTTTTTTGTTATTGTTGCTTTTTTTGTTTATTCTGTGTACTTGTACTAGAAGCAAGCAGTTCCCTCCTTTCATCCCACTGATCAGCCCAATGACCTCATGAAAGAAATGCACCATGTCTGTATCCGGTCCCTAAATGAGGCTCATGTTCAGCTCTCTGTCAGAGGGTGCTGCTCCTTAGACATGAAGACCAAATATCCCTAAAGGCCCAAACTCTCCAGTTTCTATGAGTTGATTCCCTGAGCAGGGCCATATGTAGACATTCAGGGCCCCAAACCTTCAGGGTCCCAGGAGGTCCCTCTGGGAGTGAAACGCAGCTGCCATACTAAGTTTGGAAGTCCGTGGATGGAACAATACTTCCTACCTGAACCCTCATTCTCTTAAGACTCTGACCTATGTCTTATCAAGTGACTCAAGCTGCTGTTTCTCCTGAAGCCAGACCAAGTTACCAGGCAACCATCTCCATCTGGGAAAATAAATGCCCATCAAGAGACTGTGCCTACCTTTCATGGTTTCTTCTGTCCCTTGGGACTGGGTTCAATTTTGCCAGTAAGTATCAGGAAAGGTCAGCCCACATTAGTTATGCTCTAATATTATCTTTAAAAAAGGTTGTGTTTAACGAGTCAGCATTGTGAGGAAAGCAACTGATGGAAAGGCCAATGACTTTTTTGTGGAAAATAGAGCTGGACACTAAAAAGTACTGTTGCATGGGCAAAAGAGCATGTAAACACCTCGTGCTCAGTCATGTCCAAATGCCTTGGCAAGGATAGGCAGGACCCCTAGTCCTCTTCCAACTCCACCCCTTCCTGGTTTTATGAACTTGGCTAAGACATTTGTACTCAGTAAACTCAGCTTTTCTACCTGTGAAATAGAATAACAAGCCATCCCCTCACTCAGAGAGGACCGGTTGGAATGGTTCCTGGGAAGCCCTGATTCTGGGACCATCAGCAACAGTGAAGAGCACTTCTGCCTCCTTCTCCGCCACTTCCAACCTCAGACTCGCTCCTTTGATGCAGAAAACTGCTCTTCTGATGGGGCCTCCTTCAATCCTGCAGCTTCAGATTCTTGTACATGTCATTTATGCTTTCTTTTGGTGGAGGTCCCATCAGGAAGAGATGATCCACTCCATTTGAGTAATCTTAAGAGAGTTTTGTACAGGTACTGTCTACACAGGCATGCAAGGTGAAGAAAAGTACAGTGGAAAGCCCATTATCCCCCCCTGGGCAGGTACCAGATAAGCTATATTCTCTCACCCAAATATCTATTACTGGAATCCAAAGGTTCTGCCTGGCACCAGCCAGAACCTTTGGAAAGGCATGTTACCAGCTGATAGAAACCTGTCAGGAGAGAAATAAATGCCTGACCACATTCTCTTCTGCCATACATTTGCAGTATTTGCAACTATCCAATCTTAAAATAAGTCTGAAGAAAAGAGGAGTCTGTAAATAGTATATAGAGGTCAGCCTTCAGGCCAGAGGCCTGGAAGAAATAGAAGATACCAGCTTGAAACAGGAAAGCATAGGGAATAGTTTAGGAACCTAGGACTCCACTTGGTTTGAGCTATGCACAAATACCCCTCATTTAATAATGTACCCCCACCTCCCACCCATCAATGCCTGAGACAAGTGGAGGAGCTGGCCATGGGACCATAGGAGTAGGAGGGCTGTCCCAGTCCCTTACCAGCTGCAGCACTCAGGAGAGTGGTCCCTGTACCTCGACAGGGCAACACAATAGAACTGGCTGTGGGAGAGCCAGCCCTGAGGGCGTGAAGGCAGGAGAACTGGCTCCACCCATCACTCATTGCAGGGGGCAATGCTGGAGAGCTCCCCCTGGTGGTGAGGACAGGGGAGAACTGGCAGGTGGACCAACCCTACAGCTGCCCAGGCCTAGAACCAGGGTTATGACTTGGCCTACCCCAACACACACCCCATCTGTGATCTGCAGGAGCACGTGAAGGAAGCTGACCCACAGACCCAAAACAGCAGGATCTCCACAACACAGGGCAACAACAGGACATCCAAGAAGAGTGCCAGTGATGGCCCAGCATCAATAGTGTAATAGAAACCAGAGGCCTCGAACCAGACCAATGACTCTTGCAGTGAACTATTGCAAATAAAAACACATGGACAAAGGGGTTTACTGTGTGACTCACTGTGTCACACTGCAGCTTCCATGACGAGATTTTTAATATTTCCCCTTTTTTTTCTTCCTTTATTCTCTTTAATTTTGTTTTATTTTATCCGGGGTGGGGGGTAGGGTACAGGGCAGAGGGCCGATGAGAAGGGATGGGGAAATGAATGAGATCAAGATAAATGATGTAAAAGACACATAGGATAAATAAAAAGAAAGAGAAAAAGCATCAGATTATGATGGGATAAAAAGCGCACAGTGAACAAAGGCTTCTATAATTTAAGCCTGACTATCAAAACAGAGAATGAGCCGGCCAGATGGCTTAGTGGGTAAAGGAGCATGTCACCAACCCTCAAGACCCAGGTTCAGTCTCCAGATCCCACACAATGGAAGGAGAGAACTGGCTCCTGCAAGTTCTCCTCTAAGCTACACACACACACACACACACACACACACACACACACACACACACAACAAACAAACAAACAAACAAACAAATAGCTTTGAGGGGAAAAAGAAGAGCCTGTGCTATGTCCCTACTTGTCTTGAAGTCTACTAAAGCCCGAACAATAACCAGGCCCTCCAGTACCGCCCTCCTGTGGCCTGCCGTTGTGCTTAGTAGCATAGTTCTTTCTGATCTGTAATATTAAAGAGTTTTCTTGCTACTTGGTAAATCTGTTTGAGTCCTTATTTCAATTTCTTGAATAAGAGGCCAAGAACTTGGAAACACCCTACCAGGCCCCCAACGACCACTGGTGACAAGTTCTCCCCACTGCTGGCTGGCTATTTCTTCACTTTCCAGCTTGATCTGGCCAGTCTCTCTTGCTGCCCTGCCAGCTCAGCTAGGAACTCAGCGGAGTAGTGCACTGGGTGTCCAGAATCTGATCCCCTCCCACCTCTGGGAGGCCTTGCAGGGCAACTGCTCTGGCTGGGCACCCACAGGCATCACAGGAGCCATCAGAACACAGCCATAGGTAGAAAACACGGTTTACATTCCCGAACCCCTTAAAAGACAAGCATGAACAGCTCCACAGAATGAGACTGGAAGCTGAGGGTAAATCTAAGCGATCGTGGATAACTCTCTGAAAGAGCACAAGATCTGGCTGAAAGTGTTAACAATCTCACAGCTATTATGTACAGTGTCTCTCAGTTTACCAAAGCCAGTGCTGCTGTAGTTCTGTGTGAAACAGCCCAGAAGTCTGGCGAAGCCTCTATCCCTGTACAGAGTAAGAACCAAGCTTCTTCTCACTGGAACGCTTAGAGGAACAGCACACACGTCTCACAGAGCACCCTCTGGGGCTGACAGCTTCATTCAGCACATGTTGGAAAACACTGGCTCAAATGAACACAGCAGCTACCCTTTATGTGGCTATGACACCCGTGTGGTTCAAAGGATTTTACTCCCACTGAACACTCGTGAGGACAAAGAAGAAAGAACATGTCAAACTCTGTTCATCCACCTCAGGGATCAGATTGTGAGCAATTTGCTTTTTCCAAAGAGGCTCAGGAGAAAAAGTTGAAGAGAATTCCAGGAAGCATAAAGCCCACCCTCTAATCCTGAACTGCAAGAAACTCTGAGCTCAGCAGAGAAAACAGACAATTGGAATGTCCACCCTCGGTCTAGCCAGTGGGGACACCCATGGCCAACACATGTGACAGCAAGGCTCGCTGGTATCTGAGTGACCTGAGCAGTCTAGCCCCGAGCTGAAATCCCTAGGGAGGTGGGGGTAGGGTGAGGGAGAAGGTTAGAAAAGCAGCTGCTCGTGGACAGGGTGACTGTGCCAGCTACAGCTGAGACAGATCCTCTCGGTGGGCCTAGCTGTCGCTAAGGGACAGGAACCAAAATAGGTTGGCAAGAATACAGAGTTCCTGATATGAATGGAGAAGCAAACACTCCCAGGAAAATAAGAAGGCCATCCACTGTCCCATCATTCTTCTCTGGGGACCTGGTGGGAGAGTTTGTATTGGTGAAGTTTGATTGCCAGTGGAGCCCATTGGGAGCTTAGGGAAAATGCCAGAACAGGAAGCAAGCCAGGCTGCCGGTGGAAGAAAGCTAGAGGCAGGTGGAAACGCGTGTAGAAATATCAGGGCCCCCGGCTTAGGGAACAACTATGTACAGGGACAAATAGCTCCCTTCCTGTCAAGATCCCACACTTAGAGGAGAGATTGAAAATACAGAACAGGGGAGCTGTACACCGGGCGGCCAGAGCCTGGACAGTGCCCTCAGACTCCTGGTACAGCTTCCACACTGATGCCCCAACAAGCCTATGGGGGAAGGCTTGGTCTGCAGCCCACACCCTGCTGGGAAGTGGTGGAGTCTTCAAGAGATGGGCCTCGTAGAAGGAAGTTGGGGCACTAGGGTCACGTCCTTAAGGGAGTATTGAGACCTTGGACTCTCCTTTTCCTCCTTCTCCCCCTCCCCATTAGTCCCCCATTCTTGCCTTTTAACTGCAACCATGACGTGCTGTGCCACCACAGGCCCAAAGCAAGGTCAGCTGACCGTGTACTGAAACCTCAGAAACAGAGATAAAGTGGTCCTCCCCACATCTTAGGCATGCCTGACGGTGAAAGATGAATAACACGTCTTTCTCCCAAACCTCATTTCCAAGGGTAGTGCACTGAGTTCCTTAGACCAGAACACATGAAATCATCTGCTAAAACATCATCATAGCATTCAAAAGGGGGGGGGGGGGGCTCTCCATGTGACTGCCTCTTGCTATGTAGTACCTTATAAAGGGTACATCCAACACAACCACATGCAGCAGCTCTTCACTGCTTCCCCTGAGTTCATGCAGAGGAGATATGACCTTTCAAGTCCCTTTAGGACATATCTGAAGTAGAAAGAGGGGATTATACCCTTCCAAGATGGTCACATCACTGAAGGTAACCCTAAAGGTCTTACACTCTCTTCAAAACCATTAAGGACAAAGCATTTCATTTTCCTGCAACCCTGTGGCCTGTTCAATAGCATTGCATTATGGGAAACTCTGTGAGTATGTCTTTAAGTGTGAATGTGTGTGTGTGTGTGTATGTGTGTGTGTGTATGTGTGTGTGTGTGGCCCCACCCCATTTCATGTCAAACATATTAAAACAAATCCACATTTCACATACAAATCTTTACTTTTTGCTCCAAACGCATCTTGAAAGGATTTCTGTAATTTTGCATTTGAAATGATGAACCTCCAAGTCATTCATTTAATTAACTATTGGCAATGATCTCTCATCCCTTGTGTACACTCAAGAATCCTTTCAGAATGAGAAAATCCAGCCTATAAATTATTTTCAAGTGTTCTAATGAGTTCTTGAGTACTAAATTTAATAATAAAATGACATGTTGCATTTTTCACATATTCAGTTAGGCAGCTAATCATGGGAGAGTTTTCTTCATTTTGGAGCTCACAGCAGGATTTAGGTCACTTACAGGCTTATGGATAGCAAAAAGCCTGAGGCAAGAGGCTAAATATGGTAATGAGGAAAAATAAATGGCCCTGGTATGTTTCAGCATGTGTACAGGTGGCTAGGTGCATATGTGGGACAGATGAGGGTGTAACTCTCATCAGAACCATGGGTTATCTCCTCTGTGGCAAAGCTTGAAAGACAAGTCTGCTTCCTGTCCACCACTGTCCCCACCACGTTCTGCAATACTATACATTATACTTGTTTTCAGAGGGTCCTGAAAACTTATTTCTGAGCATTGCGTTCCACAGTCATCTTGGCCTCTGTCAATATCCAGTGCAATTAAAAATGCCCATTAGGAATAGTAGACCTATATGCAAGCATTCCCAGAACTTCAGCCTACTGCTGAAATATTGACTAAACTTCTTGAAAAGTTCAAAACAGTCAGAACAAAAGGTGGCCAGTCTCATGAGGTAGGAAGATTTTTTCGAGTGAGTACAAATGCTTTCTGTATAAGAAGGACCAAATTCAGGTCCCTGGTACCCACCAGCCAGCTTGATGGCTGCCAGGACAGCTCCAGGCTTAGTGAGAAATCCTGTCTCAAAGAAATAAGGCAGGGAGTGATAAGGCAAGACCACCAACATTCTCCTCTGGCCTCTGCATGTGTATGTATGGTGTGCACACACACACACACACACACACACACACACACACACACACACATCATATACAAGCACACCTCCAAAATAAACAAATAAAGCTAAACAAATAGAATGAAAAACATTGTCAATCCCTTACGATGGTTCATAAGGACAGTTAACTTGATAGAATCACCTGGGGACACAGTTCTGGCACGTCTGTAAGCGCTTTTCTAGATTGGGTTAATAGAGGTGGGAAGACCCACACTCATTGTGAGCAGCACCATTCCCTGGGCTAGGGGACCAGGCTGAATGAAAAGGAGAAGACAAGCTGAGCACCAGCGTCTATCTCTCTCTGCTTCCTGATTGTAGATGCAATGTGACCAGCTGCCTCCCGCTCCTGCCGCCAACACTTCCCCACTGTGATGGACTGGACCTTCAAACTGTGAGCCAAAAGAAACCCTTGATTCTTGCAGTTGCTTTTGCCTAGTACTTTTGACACAGTAACAAAGGCAACTAATTGATTTGTAACAGATTTTCCAGAGGAATAAAAAAGGACAGTTGGCTTTTAGTTCCGATCATGAAGCCAAATGTGTATAGCCAACGAAACAAGAGTGGAAGCTGACATTACATAATGTAAACTGGTGTTAAACTTTAAGGCAAACTGCATGTATAGTGTCCCAGACGGTGACCTTTCAGGTCCAACCCAGAGCACCAGCAAAGACAAGGTTTCCCTCACCATTGCCAAGCTAGAAAACATTGTTGGGGGAGCGGGGAGTGTGCTTAACCACCTGGCTTCTTGAAAGCTGATGCTTCATATACTTTCTGAAGTCACCCAAGAAGCTCATTAAAATAGCAAATTTCAAGGCCCCTCTACTGATTAATTCTGAATTACTTAGCTTTGTTAGATCCCAGGAGTCTATACTTCTATAAAGTAGCATTTCTTATTCTTGGAGCTTCTTCTAGGAAAGATATACAACACTGAGTTGAGGAAAATTGTTGTCTTTCACTGATCTAGAGGGTACATTCCTAGATGTCCAGAGGTTGTGGGAAATTTCAGAGATTGTCAAACCCTATATAAACGTGGTATTATGATTTTCTTATAAATATACACCTGTGATAGTTTAATGTCTAAATTAGACACAGTAAGAGATGGGCAACAATAACTAATAACAAAAATAACAACTAATATTAAACAATCAATTTGAAGAATTCAACTATAAGAATAAAGTAGAACAATCCCAGCAGGCAGCCACCACTGCTCGTGTGCTTTGAGGCCAATTAAGTAAAATAAGGGTTACTTAACACACTGAGATACCCTCATGCATCTGATAACTGAGATAACCACCAAGTGAGCAATGGGCAGGCAGCGTATACAGTGTGGACACATTAGACAAAGAGATGAGTCCCATGCCAGCGTGAGATTTTAATCTCGTTACTCCGACAAACATACAGTTGAAAACCTGTGAACAGTCTTTCCGTGACATTTTCCATTTAATGTTTTCAGAACATGGTTGACCGTGGATAACTGAAACTACAGATAAAGGGAGACTGCCCTACATGCAAATGACAGTGACTGAGTAACCTATGGGAAAGAACGCATCTATTCACAGTAACAAGTCCAATGCACATTACAAACTGCAGTAAGTCATCAGATAATATTAGCTGCTTAGGGGTTCAGACACAGGCACTACCTGGAAAGCCCATCATGTGATAATCGAGGGCTATGCATGTAAATAAGAATTGGATTCAACATCTATGCTGATGAAAGGGGTTGGTTTTCCTTCCTTGCTGACTTCCCATGCGCTGACTGAGGGAAGCTGTCAGCACAGTGAAAAGATCTCATGCTTCTTAGTTACCAAAGCCTGCTCACAAATTCTGACCCCACAGCTCATGCTTCTGAGGACTCCAATATGCCTCTGTGTGCTGAATTCGGGATGGGCCTGGTTATAATGTGCAGTCACTGTTCCACAAATGCAAGTAAGACTTTTATAGGGGAACTTGCACTCTGGTGGGAAAAGGGTACTCTTGAGGGCATCAAATAAAAGTGTCCACACTTCGGGGACAACCTGCTAAGATATGGATCTGGCAGGAGGGCATGTAAGAAATGACTGTGTGGGCTCAGGACTGGCCTCCACCCTATCCTCACCAGCCACGGTACCTAAGAGGCAGCAAGCAGGCCCTCACTGTACAGTGAATCTGCTGGTGCCTCAATCTTGGACTCTACAGCCTTTAAAGAAGGTAAGGAATGAATTACTGTTGTCTACAAGATGCCCAGTCTATGAAACTTTGTTACCATACCCCAAGTAGACTAAGGCATCCAGAATAGAAAATCACCCATAAGACAACCCTGCCACAGTTACCCTTTTAGCTCTCTCATAGCACTGTGCTATAAGCTTTCTTATTCTAGGTGGTTCTGTGCATCTCTAGTATCTTCAAACAGAAAAAGGTCTCAGCTGAGCAGTGTCATTGTTAAAGAAGTTGGCATGGGGTTCTCGGGTGCTGGGTGGAAGCCTCCGGTAGGACAGGCCTCTGCATGGATCCTTGGACCTGGATAACTTTGATACTGGTTGCTCTGAGGGCAACATCATGACCACTGTGCTTGTCCCAGAACAGGGGAACATGGATATTTAAAAACATACACTCTATCCTTCCTGTCTGTGGTGATTTGAAAGAAAATGACCCCCAAAGGGAGTGGCACTATTAGGAGGTGTGGCCTTGTTGGAGGAAGTGTGTCACTGTGGGGGCGGGCTTTGAGGTCTCCTTTGCTCAAGCCAGGCCCAGTATTTCAGACCACTTCCTGTTGCTTGTGAGTCAAGATATAAGGCCTCTTAGCCCCTGCTCTAGAGCCATGTCTGCTTGTATGCTGCCATGACAATGATGGACCAAACCTCTAAACTGTAAGTGAGCCACCACAACCAAATTCTTTCCTTTATAAGAGTCGCCATGAAGCCGGGTGGTGGTGGCACCTGCCTTTAATCCCAGCACTCGGGAGGCAGAGGCAGGCCGATCTCTGTGAGTCTGAGGCCAGTCTGGTCTACAGAGTGAGTTCCAGGATGGCCAGGGCTACACAAAGAAACCATGTCTCAAAAAACAGGAAAAAAAAAAAAAAAAAGAATTGCCATGGTCATGGTGTCTCTTTACAGCAATAGAAACCCTAAGACGCAGTCCTTTGGGCCCATCCTATCAACCTGACCTTTTGTTTGCTGCAAAGTAGAACTCAACAAGGTGGG
>CABHPH010154255.1:7392-55907 GCA_902168325.1 Peromyscus nudipes
CTTAAGTCAAATCACACATAGTTGGTTACTCCTACAAACTTTGCCCCACCATTGCTTTGAAAGGGTAATTTTAGGACATAAATCTTCAAAAATGCCACAGAAAATGAACATTATTGAGGTGAACACCAAGTTTCCACAGACAGAGTCACTGCACTCATATTAATTAACCATTGGAAGCCTGATGATTGTTGTGCAAGTGAGTAAGTAGCTGTTTACCATGCCCTTAACACACAAACATTTAAGGTGTTTAGCTGTGCTCGTGGTCCCAGTTTGGGCAGCTAAATTATGCTATGAATGTCTGCATCTATAAAATTTGCATATTAAAGTATAATCCTCAAGGACTTGTTACTAAGAGGTGGCTGGGTCACGAGGGTGGAAGCCCTCATGAGTGGGATTAATGCCTTTATGAAAGACCCTGAGAGAGAATGTTTGTCTTCTTTGCTCTTCTGTCTGCCATGTGAGGACACGTTGAGAAATTTTCATCCATGTGGAAATGGCCCTCACAAGTCACACAATCCTCTATTGTTTTGATTTAATACTATCTAGTTCCCATTAATACAATCAGCAGATTTCTGTTGTTTATAAGGTCCTTTGCTAGGAAAGCTCAAACTAGGAAACTCTATCACCTGGTCAAATATGATGAGGTAAAAAAATAAATAAATAAAGCTGAAAATAAAGTAACCATGGCATCCTTGATATTCTGAAGATGAACTCCTTTGATGAATAGCAAATAGTAGCTATCTATCTAAGTAGCAAGACAAACAAGTTAACAGCTATAAGTAATACTACTCATAATTCTTTATAGTTAGGCAATTTTCAGAGGGTCTTTAAAAAAACGATATTGCAGGACTGGGGACATGGCTCCACTGAAAAAGTGCCTGCCTGTATAAGCATGGGGGACTAAGTGTGGAACTTCAGTGCTGTTCTCTCCAGAGCATAGACAAATGGATTCCTGGATCTTATCAGCCACCCAAGTTAGCGAAATCACTGAGCTCCAGGTTCCAAGAGAGACCTTGTCTTTCAAAGTAAGGCAGAAAATAACTGAAGAAGAGACCCAGTATTAACCTCTGACCTCCACACACTGTCACACATATGTGTACATATCCACAGAAACGTGTACATGCTACACATAAACACGTACACACACACACACACACACACACGTGTGCTCATACTCACAAACACACACACACACACACACATACATACATATCTAGAGTTTTCCATAAAGTTTTGAAATATTGTGTCAATTTTTCTTTCTTTAATTAGTTCAAATGTTTCAGTGCAATCATTAACGAGTAATGGAGAGTGAAACAATTAAATACAATTACTAATCAGAAGGAAAAAGCAGATCAATTTCTTCAGTGAACTCAAAATTATGGATGGGGATTTTGGAAAATATAATTATCTATTACTCTTTAAGCAGGTTGGGGGAATAAATTAGGAGAGATGGCTTAGCTGTTAAAGGCTAGGCTCATAACCAGAACATCAATAATATTGTAGGAGGAAAATGTTGCTATTATATAACAATAAATGTGATAAAAGTGTGTCCTGATAATATCTAACCTGTTGAGATAAGATTATGGATGTCCCAGGCAAAGTTCTAAACCTGTATCCCCTATGGCCACACAGCAGACACTCAGTATGTTAACAAATGCACAAGTGTACTTGTTGCACACACTAGTGAACTTCTGGACATGCAGTAATAATTTGAATGAGTAACTTGGGAGGCTGAACTAACACAAGATTCCATGCAAAGTTCTGAATGTTAACAATGAATTAGACCTGAACTTCACCTTCCTCACTTGCTGGAGCTGCCGGACTGTTCTTCGGGGAAGGAGAACCAATGGCCTGTGTGCACGCATACAGAAAAAGACTACTTTTAATAAACTTGCTTAGGAGGCTGTGGGGATTTAGTGAGACAAAAACCAGGCCAGGGACCTCAGAAACAGTTGCAGCCTGAGTGCGATGGCAGTCTGCTGCAGAACCAGAAGATCTGATAGTGTAAACCAAGTCCCGAGGTGGAACACCACAGAGTTCTTTCTTGCTCCAGGGTGGGGGATAGTCAGTTTTTCATGTGTTCAGTCTTTCCACTGAATAGGTGAAACCCATCAATATTAAGGAAAACAATCTACTTGACTCAAAGTCTATCAATTTAAGTGTAAAGTTTAAGGGAACCTGTTGGGGACTGTTGGACTAAATAGCTGGCCACCATGGCCTGGCTCAGCTAACACACAAAATTAACCATCACCCTGACTATATAAACTTATGCAAATAAAGCCTCCTCTGAGCTCACTCTGTAGTTGTTTTTGTTTTTGTTTTTACTCTTTGGGTGCCCGCCACTCAGCTCTCAAATAAATACACAAAGACTTATCCTTATTTATGAATGCCCAGCCTTAGCTTGGCTTGTTTCTAGCCAGCTTTCCTTAACTTAAATTATCCCATTTATCTTTAACTACATCTTGCCTCTGGGTTTTTACCTTTCTCTATTCTATATACCTCTCTTTTCTTCTTACTCCATGGCTGGCTGGGTGGCTGGGTGGCTGGCCCCTGGCATCCTCCCTCTCCTCCTTTTCTCCCTCCTCCTTCTTTGTTCTTCTCCTATTTATTTTCTCTGCCTGTCAGCCTCACCTGTTTCTCTCTCCTGCCTAGCCATTCAGCTCTTTATTAGACCAATCAGGTGTTTTAGATAGGCAAACACAACTTTACAGAGTTAAACAAATGCAACATAAAACAATGCATCTTTGCATCAGTAAACAAATATTCCACAACACAAATGAATGTAACTCATCTTCAGCTAATATTCTACAACATCAGTCCCTGAAATTAGGCTAAATAATATCTGTCTCTTAGAGTTGGGGAATCATGAGCATAAAATTAGCAAATGATTATGAACACGCAGAACAGGTAATGAACATTAGTTTTCTTTATTTGCATATCCCTAATGTATAATTACAATGTCTGAAGTGAAAAAAAAT
Organism: Peromyscus nudipes; assembly: GCA_902168325.1. Taxonomy (NCBI): domain Eukaryota; kingdom Metazoa; phylum Chordata; class Mammalia; order Rodentia; family Cricetidae; genus Peromyscus; species Peromyscus nudipes. The sequence goes on from CABHPH010154255.1 coordinate 10,371, forward strand.
GGGCCAGTGAGATGACTCAACATATAAAGGTACTTGGTACCAAGCCTGGGGACCTAAGGCCTTGAACTAACTATAAAGCTGAATATAACCTTGAACTCCTGATCCTCCTGCCTCCGCCTCCCAAAGGCTAAGATTATAGGCATGTGCCACCATTCTTGGCTGCCTTTAAACTTAATGTATGGCTCCCTCTAGTATGGTACCTAGAGCCATACCTAGGCAGGTGTCAATGACCAGGAAGACATACTTGGATGCTCTGGAGCAACCTCTACTGTCCAGAGTCCTGCATGTGGCATGGAGAACAAGCAGAGCAGCACAGTTTCCAAGAACGCTTCACTGCACCCAACCAAGCAGAAAGCAATAGTCACAACCTTCTCTTTGGACAATTAAAATAAAAATTTTAAGAGTCGATGAATGCAGCCAGATAAAATAGAAGCTGCTCTTAATCACTAATCTTTCCTCCAAATTTAACCAAAGACTCTTTCTGAGGTTGGAGGAGTTCAGGGCTCCCCTCCCCCGCTCAGTCTTCATTTGTGCCTCTCTCTGCAGTTTTGGGTTCCAGCTGGAACCCGATTTACCCAAACACCCCCGATGGATGAGGCTGTTCTCCTGAGGCATCCAGCCCTGTGGACAAGACCTGAGTTCAGATAGTTCAGATAAGGCTTAGGATCAGCAGCCAAGCACTTGGATGCTTCTCTGAACGGGTCCTTCCAAGTTTTGCCCCATATTAGGCCATATAACTGCAAATAAATATTTATTGTGTCAAATTGGCTCTGCAAATCTTAAACACATCTGGATCTCACACAGAGCTGAGACATTACACAGTTGACATTGTGCATGCTCTTGCGAAGATTTGAGTTCTGTAAAATAAATTTCTCAAAGGAGGAAAGAATTTTAAAAAAAGATTTTAGTGACGTTCTGATACATGTGCTGATTGCAAGTATTGCTCCAAGCTTTAGAGTTGGAAGTGGGGATTGCCTATTTCTACAGCAGAGCACAGTGTACAGGCATAGGGCCAAGGCTTAAAGTATTAGGAAATCTTTCCAGAGAGCATGAGATAGACGGTGAGATAGAATTAGCTCAACAGACAATGGGAATGCCTCCCTGGAAAAAGGTAAAGACCAACCGAATTATTGTCTTCATCCTAGTTAACAGTATTGTTGTGAAGAGACACCACAATCAAGGCAAGTGTTTTAAAAAGAAAACATTTAGTTGGGGTTTGCTCCCAGTCCCAGAGAGTTACCCCCTTAGCATCATGATGGGAAACATGGTAGACTCGCATGGTGCTGGAGAAAGCTGAGAGCTTTATATCCTGATCCACAGACAGCAGGCAGAGAGAGGGACACTGGGCCTGGTGTGGACTTTTGAAACCTCAAAGCCCACTCCCAGTCACACATCTCCTCCAACAAAGCCGCACCTCCTCCAACAAGGCCACACCTCCTAATTCTTCCAAACAGTACATCAACTGGGAACTAAACATGCAAATTTATGAGCCTGTGGGGGACATTCTCATTTAAACCACACAGTCCATGTTAACTCTAAATGAAGTCATTCAGTGAGTCAACATACTAGTCATCCAGTTTTATATAAAGACAAACTTACCAAGAAGTAACCCAATATCTTCAAAGAAAATAAATGACACCTACATACCAATGTTTAGTATGTCACTCTAGGCAACTTTGTGTTTGGCCAAAAGAATGGGATTGTGTTATGCTCAAGAAAATGGACAAAAGAGAAAATAATCATGTGGGAAAAAATTAGTTAAACTCAGAGAACAAGCTATAGTGGTTTAAATAAGAGTAGTCCCCCTAGGCTCAAATATTAAATGTTGCATCATCAGTGAGTGGCACTAGATGAGAAAGATCAGGAGGTATGGCCTTGTAAGGTTTCAAAAGGCCATGCCACATTGAATTATTGAAACCTTGTGAGATTCCAAAAGGCCCAGCATCTCTCTCTGCCTGTTGCTTATATCTCAGGATACAGCTCTCAGATAATGCTCCAGCAGCCATGCTCCCTGCCACGGTGATAACAGACTGACCCTCTGAAACTATAACCCAGCCCCCAATTAAATGCTTTCTTTTATGAGTTGCCTCAGTCATGGTGTCTCTTCAAGGCAACAGAACACTAAGTTACAAGCATCTCGTGGAACAGACAAACAAAAGAACAAAGGCAACAAAACATAACCAAAGTGACCTGAACATAGAAGAGAATCTGCGTAAGAAGGAGAAATTACCTGGAAAGAGGGAGGGACAAGAGAATAGAATGGAAGGTAGACATAAAGCTTAACACCTAAATGTATAGAATGTCTCATTAATTTATATGAATGTCTATTAAGATCTGTTAGCGACTCTTAAAGAAGTTATTCGATCTACTTCATATGCTACAAAGTGTTACCTTGTAACCATTTAAATTTACTATCAAGACGCATTGCTCTGGAAAAGGCAATTGTCAAAGGAGAAAGACAGCAGAAAGGTAGAGATGGGATATAGAGTAATATCAGAAATCAGACTCTTCCTACTGTTACAAACCAGATGAGAAAAAGGTTCCCATTCAGACAAAATATTCCATTATGAGAAAAAAACAAGCCTAAAACAATAAATCACTAAAAAGACAAAGTAAACAGAAAAACACAAAAGCCAGAATTGTACTCTTAAAAATACATATGTAAAGATCAAGATTTATAATGTCAAAGTCAATTCCTTTAAAAGATGAATACAATTAAAAACCTTTAAAAGCTCTAAGAAAGTTGTGATTGGGTGTTTTAGAAGGCAACCTGTGAACAGATGGCAAGGTAAGACTCAGAGCAGAGGAGCCAGCTCCTGCCAAGCAGGGGCCCCAAGCAGTGCCCAAGACTAGGGCTGATCTTTACCACAGCAAGAAGCCTTGAAGGCAGAACAAAGTCCAGAACTTAGAAAAGAATCCCAAAATCCCAGAAAGGTCTTAAGTAGAATTAGTATACAGAAAGGAAGATTTAGATACTTTTTAATGATCATAAATAAATACATGGAAGAACCATAACCACACAAAAATTGTCAAAAGAGATACCAGAAGCTTTGAATATATTGTTAAACCCAAGAATACATTCCATGTACCCACATACATGGAAGAATTTTTTTATTTTGGGGGTTTAAAATAAATGTACATATAGTATTTCTGAACATTTTTTTCTTTCTTGAGAATAGGGGAGAAAATGTCAATAAATGAATATAGACGACATGAAAAATAAACATATTTCACTAGTGAAGTATCTTGGAAACTAGCCAGGGAACAGATGTGAAAGCATTTTACAATAAACAAAGTACGACACAGATGTCACATACTGTCATTAGGGCCGCTCAGCCCCTGGCAGGTGGAAAACACCCACAGGCCTGCCCAGCACCCCGAGCCAATATATGGTGGACAAATGGGAGAGAAAGAGAAGCAGAGTGGTTGACGTGCTGTGGAGTGTAAACGGGGTTTATTTGGGGACTTCCCAGTCCCAAATAAACACACAGAGATTTATATATGAATATAAATGTTCAGCCATTAGCACAGGCTTATTTCTAACTAGCAATTACATTTAAATGAAGTCATTTCTGTTAATCCATGTATTGCCACATGGCTCATGGCTTTACCTGTCCTCTAGTATCTTGCTTCCCAGTGGCTGGCTGGCATCTCTTGTGGCTGAGTGGAGAAAGTCAGAACTAAAGAAACAAAGATGATGCAGAAGAGGCTGATGTGGGTGGCCTGTGCTGCCACCCAGGGTTGCTGCTGAGGGCCAGGTCTGAGTCAGTGGCTCTACTACAGCCAGAGTCTGTGTTGATGTCCTTGGCTCCTCTGTTATCACTAAAGCCAAGGAAATCAGCCAAGGACATAATCCTGTACAGATAGATGTCAGGGGTCTGGGCTGCCTCCTGAGGCCATGTTGGTGTCTAAGGGCCATGCTACCAATGGGTCATACTGATTTGACTGGCCTGCACTGCTAAGTGGGCCATGGTGACACCCAGGCCCAAGCTGCTGCTGAGGGCCAGGTCTGGGTCCACGGTCCTGCTACAGCTGAGGTCTGTGTTGATGTCCGATACCCATGTTACCACAGGGGGCCATTCGAATCATGTGTATTGAAATCCAAGGGTCATGCTGAGCTGACCCACCCTTCACTGGCCCTTGGAGACCTGGCCCTACCCCCTTGATGGCTGCAGCAGCAGCAGAAGAACTGGCCCTGCACCTCATAAGAGAGCTGGCCCTACCTCTCATTGGAGAGCTGTGTACTTCCCCACAGCCAAACACACACACACACACACACACACACACACACACCATACCCCCATACCTCACCACTTCCCACCACCCCCAACCCCTCACTGAGGAGAGCTGGTCCTACTGCAGGAGAGATGGTCCTGCTGGGATTAGAGCAAGAGAGCTGGCTCTGCCCCTCACCTGAGGAAGACAGTCCCAGTGGAGGCCAGTCTGACCAACTCAGCTACAATCTAGACACACATTCAGGGCTTTCAGTTGGCCCATCCCAACATCTATACCATCTATGACCTGCTAGGGCCCGGGAAGGGACTGGTCCTGTAGAACCATAGTCCCAGGATGTCCATGATTCTAGTCAATAGCAAGATATCTGAGAAGTCTCCTTGAGGGTCCAATATTGATGCTATACCAGAAGTCAGAGGCCTTGAACCTGACCGATCACTCATTGCAATGAGCATTTGCAAGCAAAGCTGTTTGAACAAAAGGGTCTAGTGCATGGCACACTGCAGCTCCAAATACCACTAAGAATTAAGAGGTGATGGAGAGGTGGGGAATGATGGAGGAGTGAAGTGGTTTTTGTTGTTGTTGTTGTTGTTGTTCTGAATTAATATTTTTATTTTTTTATTTTGGGGGCACTGCAAGGATGAAGGGTGGATATGGAGGGAAATTAGTGGGACTGAGGTGCATGATGCTAAATTCCCAAAGAATCAATAAAAAATTATGTTACAAGGACAAGAAAACCTTTAGAGAGTAGAAAATGAAAACTCCAGACCTGTGAATGAAACCAAATAAGATAAAGGTATAAAGAGAAATGGAGGAAGGGTCTGGGGGGAGACCGGAAAGGGGGAGGGAGAGGGAGGGAAGAAATGGAGGACCGTTAGTTGTCACCACCCATTGCACCACAATGGATGGACATGCCTTTATTTTGGTTTGCTATATTTAATAGGAAATATATCATTTCTAAGGTTGATGTAGAAGTTAAACTGGTCTTATATGGTACATGGTTTATGTTCCCCACTTACAGGTATTTCTGTTGCAATTTTAACTGTTCGGTTCTGAAGCCGTTAAACTGTATACTCAGGCATACTGAGGGGAAGAAACTTTGAGAAAATATTTATAGATAATAATTGAAGTTTGATTTTTTTTTGTCAGATCAGGTGCTATTTGCAAAGCTGTCCAAGAACATTTAATATAGACAAAAGACACTTGAACCCACACTAAAGGGAAATTCAGCAGTATATATCTGCAATTAGGCTGTGAGGTCTCTAAAAAAAGATTTGAAGTATAAAGTGTCCTTTATGATTTCTGAGATTTTAGCACCTACAATGGTCCATTATCCACTTGAATATAACTGAAAACATTCTAGTATCCACCATAGAGTATGATTACATCCCTGTGTCTTTCCATAGAGTAAGCTGCTTTCCTCACTTGTACCTCAGGTTGCCAGCCTGCTATACCATCTCTATTCCTTCCTGTGTTTATTTCTAGAGCTACTGAAATAAATTAAAATGGCTATGCCAGGGAGGGCCCATTATGAAAGACATCGTATTTCTTTGCTATTTAAATATGGGTTAGGTTATAACTAATGAATTATTAAAAACAGGAAGAGGGGAAGCACTGGACATAGATGATAAACTTGATACTGGAGGCCAAACATTTTCATGTCACCCTTGCATCAGGTTTCTGTCTTATCTAATCTTATATGATTGAGCCAACAGAAGCCCTTGTTTTGATTCTGATTATTATCATTATATTTCATCATCATCATTAATCTAAGTCCAATTATGTAGTATTTTTTTCAATAAGTGATCTGAAAATGAAAAAATAGTTATTAGAATAGATAATATTGGAATCTTAGGTATTTACAATCTATAAGTAAAACTTATAGTACCTGGCAGATGGAAGTGAAAAAGGAGAAAAACCCAAAAGTAGTCTTGTAGCTTCAGATAGCTGCTCAATTATCAATAATGAAGTTATAGTCAAAGCAAGCAGCACATCTGCAACCACTTAGCAAGGCAAGTTTTATCAGATTAGCAACTGTAAAACATTATTACTGATGATAAGTCACTGATGTATTAACACATAGCTTCCTTGGGAAAGTGTTTTGGGTAGCATAAACTCATCTTCAAGTTCAAGCATAAGAGGAACTGTTCCTAAAGGAAAGCACAGTGATGGTATCCTTACTCCCTTCCAAATTAAGAGTTTCCTGGTCTCTTCCTTGTCTTACAGACTATTCATTTATCTCTTCCTCATAGTGAAGTAGGTAGATATCACATCTGTTCATTCATTCAACTTAATTTAAGCTGTGAACTACACCAAGTACTAGTGTACGTTCTCATAGAAAGCAGTCAACCAGAAAGGTGAGACTCTTGCTCCCATACATTTCAATGGAAGTATTAACAAAGGAGATGGAAAGGTAGGTAGATGGCTGTATAAATAAATGAGAAAAATACTGAAGGTGAGTACTATTCAGATATTGAATGAAGGAACTAGGTGATCGTTTGAAAAATAGGGGGAAATCTCTTTGATGAAGGATGCAAATTAAGCCAAGTAGACATTAGGGAGGAACCAATCCAAGTAGAAAGAAGGGAACTAATTAAAGATCCTGAGGAATCAAAAGTACCACTTTTTTGAGAATCACACAGTTGGGACTAGAGCACTTCAAGAAGTCCCAAGGATGAGTGGGGAAATGAAATGGTGCTCAGTGCATACTGACATAAGGCTGTGTGGCAGTTCCTAAGCCACAGAATCATGTTTGGCTCTCATTCTAAGAGTAATAAAAGGTGGTACAGGATTTTAAACCAGGGTGTGATGGAATCTGATTGAACTTTGAAGAAAATGACCCAGGCTTCTTGGTGGGACAAATGAGGAGGTCTGAAGACAGAGCAAGCACTAATGTCAGTCCAGGTGGCAGATGTGGTGGTCTATCGCTGGAAGTTTTCCTGTGTCTCACAGCCACTCAGTCCCAAGTAAACACACAGAGGCTGATATTAATTACAAACTATCTGGCCTATGGCTCAAGCTTATCCTTAACCAGCTCTTACAACTTAATTCAACCCATTTCTACTCATCTTTATTTTGCCACATGGCTTCGTGGAGTTATCTGTGTTCCATGACATCTTGCTGCCCCAGGACCGCTCAGTGTCTCCTCTGACTCTGCCTTTCTTCTCCTTGTATCTCTGCTTAAATTCCCTGCCGGGCTCTATTCTGCCTTGCCATAGGCCATAGAAGCTTCTTTATCAACCAATGGTGGCAACACATATCCACAGCATACAGAAAGACCATCCCACAGCACTTCCCCTTTTCTTCCTAATCTAAAAGGAAGGTTTTCATTTTAATACAGTAAAATTACATATAACAAAACAGTTATCAAACAAGAACTATACTTACAATATCTAGTCTACTTGTATTTAGCAAAATTAAAGCAAGTACTCTATCATCTATCCTATTTTTGTGACTCTAAAGTTTCATATCTAATTTACCTTTTATCATGATTAAGGAAAACTATAATTATAACTATCTAGTCTTCAACTCCATCAACAACCCCAGAAGGGTATAATATTACCTAAGAAAACAGGAAGTGCATTATAAACAACTTCCGAAATTCTAGAAATGACAGAGACATCTGGCTGCCTGGGCAGTCATCCAAAGTTCCTTTGTAATGTTGGGGCATCTATCTTCCATCTAGAGGCCTAGAGTCTCTGGCAGACTTTTCAGTGAAGCAGGAAATTTGAAGGACTGTTCCATCTATTGGCAAAGTTCATCAGTCCCTTTTTTCTATGTCCTGCAGAATATCTGACACTTTCTTCTGTGAAGCAGGAACCTGAAGGACCATCTCACCTTGTTTTGGCAAAGTTCAGTGGTCACCTTCCTATGGGTCCTGCATGTCCAGTTTATCAAGCAGGCCAGGCCAGATCAGTTTTGTTCAAACTGGATAGCATTTTCCATATTCTAAGCAAACTCCATAATGAGTTTCTTTGATGCCCATCATCCTCTTTGAAGTAATTGATGCTGCCAGGAGCAGATGAGTCTCATGTCCAGAAAAGTCTAAGTTATTAAAAACATTCTAAATGCCCTATTCTGTAGGTCTATGAAATGTTTGACGATACCTACCTAATTAAAATATATCTTTGTATATCTAGAAAACTTAACTAACATGACTCTAAGTTTGATTATTATAGATGACTAATTACTAATCTGTATTTCTTAACTATACATTACATTTTTAAATGAGTTGCATAAACATAATACCTTAAACAAAAAATATACATACAGTATAACAAAATTGACCTTAAATTTGTATCTATAAATCAAAATCCATACCAAAGTAAAGTATTTTGAGATTAACAGTTGTTTTTTGGATTAAAGTAGATTAAATAATCTACCCTTTTTCATCATTTCTATATAATATCCCCTTTTTTCTTTAGAAAGAGATTGCATTTGTAATCAAACCCCTTTAAATAAAAGCAAATATTCATAAACAATATTTTCAGAATATAGGTGTAGCTTTTCATATTATTTCCTGCTGATTGTGAGTGCTGGCAATCTTATGGGGATCCTGAGAAAATTGAGAATTATAGTTAAATCTTGGCTGTAAAGGTCTGTGAGGCTGCATCATCTCAGCCAGTTGCCTTGAAGCTGTTCTGGATGTTGGATCATCTGGGCTATCACTCTAATTAGAGACCTCTCAGGGGGGTCTTCCTTGATGGAACCATATTAATCTAGAAGGAATCCACAGCTTCTCACCTTCTGTAGAAAGAAAAGCAGAAACTCTTTTCCAAAGCAACATATCTTCTGACTTAAACCTTGGAATCAAAATATTTCTAAAATATACAGGTTGGTTTAATCTAGCAACCTTTACAATCAAATGTCTCATAGCAGTTAAAAAAAATCCCAAAGACAACATAATAATATACACAATAATATACAGTATCCAGCCTCTCTGTGTAATTTCCATTTTTACATGGTTTATTATATTTTTTGACTTTATTTATTTATTTTTTAAATTACACTCATGATATTCATTAATTACACTCATGATATTAATCACATTTGTGGTATTCATAGATTATATTCACAGTATTCATTCAATTATATATATAATATATATATTAATTTTAGATGCTGAATGTCATTTATTTAAGGGGGGAGGAGGTCTTAAATACAGGCTTACAGCACAATGGGAGGACCCCAGAGGGCAGAAGTTTGCTACTGATGTTTTACAATCTTGCTTCTAATCTGTTAACGCCCATTATTCAGGGTACCAGGCAAGGAAGGAACTTCCCTTAAGCATTCAGGAGGGTGGAACCTGGCAGGAAATTATCATAGGGAGAATATCGAGGTCAAGGTCCACAAGCAAGGCAACAGTTACCCAAAACGGGGGCCAGAGCCCTGCAGGTCCCCCTTTTATTAAAAAATGAGCTTCTGACTTGGGTTGCGTGGGACGTCAGCAGGTCACCTTACCCGTCACGGAGACGCCTGCCCAGGCCACACAGGTGCTCTGTCTTAGGTTGGTGAGTGCCCCCCAGGCATTACCCGTCTCTGAATACTCATTATCATACAGGCTCAATCATGTGTGAGCTGCAGAGTTAACTGCTGCCAAAGATCTCAAAGTGGCACTGGGCTTGCAATCTGTGTGTTCGATACAGAAAAGACCAACAGAGGTCCTATCTTACCCATAGCCAGTAGGCTAAAGGCAACTGGGCCATACCCTTCCTTAACAAGCCATACTGTACGTTGGTGTCCTTGTAAGATAGTATCCCAAAAGCAACTGGAACTTGAGTTTATAAATTTATAATTTTCAAGGCCAATCGAGATGTATATAACTACTGAATTAAATTTATCATGCCCAATAGAATGAAAGATTAACTAAATGTGGTAGCTACTTTTGTTGCCAGGGTCTCCATTGTGCTAGCTGTATTATATTTTTTATTACTCTATTTCTTCTTTAGGGACTTTCTATATCCTTTTTCCCCCAAGCCTACATATATTTTTAAACACAATGTAACGCATTTAGAGTTTTTCCCATCTGAATCTATCTTTATTGTGTATTTATAATCCTTTTTTGATCATTGCTTTAAACTGCTGCATGGCTAGGACCAAAGGGGCAGCCTTGGCTGCTGGCTCCACCACATTCGGCATTTCAACACGATGGAGGCACATTCACTGCCAACTCTGGGAAGCAGCAGGTTCATGCCACCACCAAGCAGCTTGCAGCACATTGCCCACAAACCCCATTTAAGTGCTTCACAGTAGGACCTCTCCAGAGGACCCACCATGCAGCCAGCACACACAAGAAGCTGTCTCTTAAAGGAGATGTGCATTTGTTTGCTGCCAGCAAACAGAGCCTATCTGAAAAAAATGCAGCTACCAAGAAGCTATGTTTAACTCTCATTTTTGTGGGTCTAGAAACCCTCTTTCTTAAACTTTTTTAGGATTTATAAGGGTATGTGTGCACCTCATGGGCGCCAAATGTAGCTGGAAGTTTTCCTGTGTCTCACAGCTGCTTAGTCCCAAGAAAACACACAGAGGCTTATATTAATTATAAACTATTTGGCCCATGGCTCAAACTTATCACTAATCAGCTCTTACAACTTAATCCAACCCATTTCTATTAATCTATGTTTTGCCATGTGGCTTCATGGAGTTATCTGAGTTCCATTACATCTTGCTCCCCTAGCAGCACTCAGCATCTACTCTGATTCTGCCTTTCTTCTCCCTGTCTCTCTGCTGGGATTTCCCACCTGGCTCTATTCTGCCTTGCCATAGGCCATAGCAGCTTCTTTATTAACCAATGGTAGCAACACATATTCACAGCATACAGAAAGACCATCTCACACCAGTGGTCCATAGCATGAGTAGAACGAACAGACAAAGGAAAAAATGCTGGGGTTTTTTGTGAGGTGTTTCCTAGAACATATATAATCATGATATCCCAGAAAGAAAATATACCACAATGTTCCAACAGCATTCAGCCAGAGATGGTATCTGTTGTCCTCTATCGTGAACATTAAGGTTTCACAGACAACCATCATAAACTGAAGAAATTCTTACGCCATTCAACAGTATCAACTGCTTATTTTTATCACAGCAGCAGGAATTATCTAATTTTAAAGATCTAATATTTATAATTATTTATCTTTGTTGTGTTTAGTGCCCCAAAATTAAATATGTTGAATCATCCAAATCAATGAACATAGTGACAGAGAGATTGTACATATTCATGTGTGCCTTTTTGTCACAGACTATAATCTTTTCTTAATGTGTACCTACCAATATCCCTTGGAGGTTATAAACTATTATCCCTATTTTATAAGTAAAGAATGGGAAAGTTTTAAGTAACTTTCCCAGTCTCACAACTAATAGCAAGGCCAAAATTTTAAGTTCTACTAAAGCTAAAGACTAAGTCCGTTCCACTGTATTACCCTGGGCTTTCTTTGAATGGAATGTCTGAAATTCCTATCAACTACTTCAAATCCTCCTATATAGTTTGTGTCTTCATAATACCAGAATATTTAGTCAAGGAAAAAGAATGGACCATCAGTTTGTGTCTAAATGGCAATATCATAAGTATCAACCCACTGAACTATTTTATCAAAGTGTTTTTTGATTACCCATTTTAAGTCAATGACTCATAAGGTCTCAGACAAATCAGTAAATCAGTGTTCTGGGAACAGTCAGAATAAATGTTAGCACTAGTACTTCTTCTACTACCCATAAAATCAGTTATCATAATAACCCTACCTTTGCCCCCAAATCTTCACAACTTTCTTCTTTCTCTCATGATCCCCAAGTCTGTGAAGCCAGCAGAAGTAGAGTGTGAAGTACTGGTGGAGATGCAAATTAGTTGGACTACTATGAAAATCAGTATGGAGGCTCCTTAGAAAAGCAAACATAGAACTTCTATATCCTCTAGCCATACCACTTTGGGTATATATTCAAATGAATCCAAGTTTATATACAAAAAAAAAAGATACCTGCATGCCCATGTTTCCTTTTAAAATATCTTTTATTGGTTTTTGAAGAATTCATAGGTTTATTCAATGCATTTTGATTATATTCATCTACCACTATCTCTCTTGAGCTCTCGTGAGTGTCCCTACCCCATCCCTTCCTAACTTCATGTCCCTTTTTTTTAACTCTTGTTAATAACCCCCTGAGTGCAATTAGTGTTGGTAACCCCAGGGTACATTAGTACATGGGTGTCAAGTCATCCACTGGACCACGAGCAACTTACCAGCAGCTATGTCTCCAAAGAAGAATGACTCTTCTTCCCTCAGCAGTCACTGATTGCCAATAGCTCCTCTGTGAGGGGTGGGGCCTCAGGGAGCTCCTCCCATATCCTTTTTGAGTGACTTGCTTTCATGCATGTCTTGTTCAGATAACTATCGCTGCTGTGACTTGATAGGTGTAACTACTACTGCATGTCCACAAGTCGACATTCCACAGCTCTCCTCTCCATCCATGGCTCTTATATTCTTTCTGTCCCCTTTCTCACCGTGTTTGCTGAGCCTTAGATGGGGAGGTTGGGGTAGATGACCAATCCACAGGTGAGCGCTCATGGTTACTTATACTTGGAACTTTGACCAGTCATTTCTATCTGCATTGACCACTACTCATCACGAAATGAAGCGCCTCTGACCAAAGTTGAATGCAGCATAAATTATACCCCTATTTCTCGTAGATATGCTGACAATAGTCAAATAGTGCAATCATTCTGAGTGCCCATCAATGGATGAAAAAGATTAAAGAAAACATGGTATATATGCACAATTGGGTTTTAGTCACCCATAAAGAACATGATAACATTTGCAGGAAAATGTATGGGACTGCACATCATCATGCAAAGCAAAATAAGTCAGACTCAGAAATATAAATATAAATACTGCATGATTTGGTTCATGAGTATCTACTTCACATAGGAGCTGTACCCTTTGAGAACCCATCCACATAGTGAAGAATCTCACTGTTGGAGAAACACTTAGGGAACTCTGATCTAAATAGGGAAGGTAAAGCATATTGAAGAATGGAAAATGTTAATAACTCACTTGCAACACTGACTATTCAAGGATTTGGTTTTAAGAAAAAGCTGATGAAATCTTATTAAAAAAATTTTTCTAGGATTCAAATGTCACGTTATTCTCCATTTTTTTAATCTGTAAACATTTGATCTGCATTTATCTTTCTTACCTGATTCATGTCCAAGCCTCTACTTGTAACATTCTTCTTGTGTAACTTCTACCTAAACTAGAGGGATAAAGAAAAAATGAACTATTTTTAAAGAAATTCTTTTTAAAAGAACTCTTGACTTTATGCCCTGATGTAGTTGTAACTTAGTAGCTAAAAAAGAAACAAACTATCCAAGTAAAGAGAAAAGCCGAAGAGGTCAGAGCTAAGAGCCTTAACTGCTTTCAGTTCGCTAGTCACTCCCTGAAGCAACGACTCTCTGCTCAAAAGGGGGTTTGTCCTTTTATAGAATTCTGTTCTGCCTTCTCATTGGTTGTAAGCCCAACTGCCTAACTGCCGCATCACTACTTGTTCGCCAGACTCTGGCTATGGCTTGTTAATAGCTCTGACCCCTAGGCAACTTTATTTATTAAAATATAACATTTTAATACAAAAGAAAATATCACCACACCCTCCTTCTCTTCAAACAAAATAAAATAATCATAAAATGACATTTGTTCTTGTATTAAAAAAAATAATTGAAAAACTATAAAAGTCACAGGTTCTTTGAAGATGGCCTTGGTGTTAGAAGACTACAGTCCTTGTTAATTTTGAGAAGAGATTGATGGCGATATTAAGATTAGGGAAAAGAATAAAAAAAGACAAGACTTCTGGAGCAAAAAGAACAAATCAGGGTGACTTTCCAGTACCTGACATCAAAACATGCTGCAGAGTGATGGCCGTCAAAGCAGCATGGCATTATGCCTGATTTACAGCAGACACATCGACCAGTGAAACAGAATAAAGAACCCAGGAGTTAATCCACACGTGTGCAACCAATCAGTTGTCAGCTATGACGCTAAGAACATAAACTGGAGAAGGAACAGTCTTTTCAGTAAATGATGCAGGAAAATTGGTATCTGCACACACAGTAATGAAACTAGACCCTCATCCCTAAGGAGCGATACAAATCAATTCAAATGTAATACAGTAATGACTTAAATGTAGACCGTGAACCAATGAAACTGCTAAAGGAAAATGTAGGGGACATGCTTTGGAATTTGAAAATGAACAGGGTTGTGGAAATAGACTAGACGCATGGGAACTGACAAATTTTAAAAGGCTTCCACATAGCAAAGAAACAATCACCAGAGTACAGAGACAATCTTTAGAGGAGGAGAAAAGCATTTGTAACCTGGATCTGCCATGGGGAATTGACAACCAGAATTATTAAAGGCTCAAAAAAGTCAAGGTCTGGTAGTTCATGCCTATAATCCCAGCACTTGGGAGTCTGAGGCAGGAAGACGTCATGAGTTCAAAACCACCCTGGGCTATACAGTAAGCTCATGTGTCAAATAAGCAAACAATGGAAGCTCTCAAAAACAAACATAAATAATGTAATAGTATATGCTCAGTACTCCTCAGTAGACATTTCTCGAAAGAAGACATTAAAATAAATAATAAAGATACATAATTATGACCAAATCATCAGGGAAGTACAAATTAGTTCCTCACTCCAGTAAGAATGGGTGTCGCCAAACAAACTGAAGATAGTAAGGGCTAGAGAAGATGTGACCAAAAAGAGCAGTGAACTCTGTTGATGGTACTGCGAAGTAGCCCAGCCACCGTAGAAAGCAGCATTAGCATCCTGCAAAAACTGAAGGTGGAACTCTTACACAATCCAGCAATCCTACTACTGAGTATATGTCCAAAGGGAATGAAATCAATGAGGAAATGTTGTTTATACACAGTGAAATCATGGTTAGCAATAAGAAGAATGAAATCCTGTCGTTTGCAGAAACTTGAATGAAAATGAAGATTGTTATATGTTAAATGAAATCAGATAGGCCCAGAGTGGCATTTTACTCACAGGTGGAACCTTAAAGTGTTAATCTCGCAAAAGATTAAAGTAGAATAGTGGTTGCCAGAGTTTGGAGAGTTTCGGGGAGGACTTCAGGGAAGTTTGGCCTGTCGATATTAAGTTACAGTTAGAAGCGGGCATCTCTGGCTGTGGTTGACTTACACATAGTAAAATACCTTTCAAAAGGCTACAACAAAAGAAAGTCTTTACTGTAAGAAATAATGAGTGTTTGGGGCCATAAATGTTTAAATTGATTTAAATAATTTTAAAATACTAAATATTTTAAGATATTAGACAAGATGATATCCTTAATTAGAAGAATACAGAAATGTAGTAAGGGGCTGGAGAGATGGCTCAGAGGTTAAGAGCACTGGCTGCTCTTCCAGAGGTCCTGAGTTCAATTCCCAGCAACCACATGGTGGCTCACAACCATCTGTAATGAGATCTGGTGCCCTCTTCTGGCCTGCAGTCATACATGCTGTATACATAATAAATAAATAAATCTTTAAAAAAAAAAAAAAAAAGAAATGTAGTAAGTTAATACTTATCTTTTCCTCAACTTATAATCAACTATATATATATATAATTGATTACATTATATATATTTATATTAATATATTACATTGATAAATTAATATATTCTATTATATTAATAAATAACATAATTAATTGAATATACATATTCAATATACAAGGGGTAAAACCTACATATGTAGAAAGTTAAACATGGCAATTTGTTAATTTAATCTAGAACACTGGTTCTCAACCTGTGGGTCAAGATCCCTTTAGGGGTCACATATAAAGTATCCTGCCTTTCAGATATTTACATTACGATTCATAACAGTAGCAAAGTTACAGTTATGAAGTAGCAATGAAAATAATTTTGTGGCCGGGGGTCACCACAACATGAGGAATTGTATTG
The DNA here is from genome assembly GCA_902168325.1 of Peromyscus nudipes. NCBI lineage: Eukaryota > Metazoa > Chordata > Mammalia > Rodentia > Cricetidae > Peromyscus > Peromyscus nudipes. The sequence continues at coordinate 26,549 of CABHPH010154255.1, forward strand.
AAGGGTCACAGCATTAGTAGTGCTGAGAACCACTGAGCTAGAGAGTTGGTACACAGGGATTAGTGAAATCTAGCAGTATGTGGGGTCAAGGGCTGGTGTTAAATAACTGATAAGCAGTCTGTCTGCAACTCTTCCAGATCAGTTTCCGGAAGGATAATACTATATAATTCTTTAAGCTTTTTCTGCATAAAAATGAAAAATACCTAAATATGTTATTTAAACAAAATCACATCTGAGAAAAGTGCTTTGAAGGGAAGGACTGTTTAGAATCAGATTATTATGAAGTCTCCTAAGTTTAACTGGTTATTTTTTTTGTTACTTTTTATATTAGTTACTCTTCTGTTGCTGCAATAAAATACCATGGCTAAGGCAACTTATAGAAGGAAGAGTTATCTGGGTTAACAGTCCATTGTGGCTGGGAAGCATTTGATGGCAGTGAGTAGCAGGCATGGGAGGCAGAGCAGGAAGCTACACTTTTCCTGTGGGAACATGAAGAAAAACCATCTATTCACCAAAGACAGAGAGGGCACCAACAGACTAAAGAAGGGATTCCATCCAAGTCGGCCGCTATCGGTAAGCAATGGGTTTACTGGGGTTGGCTACAGAATCATAGGTGAAGGGTTATTCACAGGAGCGTGGCCAATCCAAAGTATCAGTGAAAACTGTCACTCCTAGAATAAGTGGCAACCGGTGAAAAGCTGAGTCCTCATCCTATGTCAGCCTTCCATCTTGTACGCACTCCATTGATCCCAAAGACCACATGTATGTGATACAGGAAGGATAAATGATAACTCTCAGGTGAGCATATCGTGGCACTGCCTCCTTCCTTCCAGAAGGGAATGTTTACAGCCATATTTTCACAGGATGACTCTTGGAACCCCTGGGTAGCTCTGTTTACTTCATTGCCAGGAATGCAGACCAAGATAGTCTGCACGGCAGCACGTGGTCACATGAACATAACCTCAAACTGGGGCTAATACGATTAGCTCATAACGGAACTCAAGCAAGCAAATACAAAGTTGCTTAAAAGCTTTATAAAAAAATGTCCTCTGGATTTAGGAATCATGGAAGAGAAAGAAGGGATTTCATCAATGCCCAAATCCATGGATTAGATCAGATTCTTTGGTTTTAGTAGTTCAAAGTGGAATGATGAATAGCATATAACATCGCTAACTTATGATCCCAAACAACCATTCCTGCTATCTCAATAATTTAATTTTAAAAAGCATAATGCCAAAGAAAAGAATGAGAGATTAAAAACAACCTTATCTTTTAAGTTGTATGCATCATGGGAAAAGAAAAGTAATCCTTTCAAGTTGATAACTATATTGTAGCCACCCACATTCACAGACTGCATGACCGTCAGATTTCACAACCATGGACCTGAGAGGCCATCATGAGACTCACAGCTATGATCTGTGTCATACCCTAATTATAATCTCTAGAATTTGGCACACTTGATGTTAATCTTTGTAGTATGCCAAATGAGTCAATTAGTTTACTCTACACCAAGAAGCTTTATGGATCTACCCACTATTTAAATATACACTATAGACTATAACCCCCTTCTTTCCATTTACTCCAAGGACATTGAAAATGTATCGTCTGCATAGATATAATGGATAGAATTATAGCCATACGTGCTTGTTCAGGATCTGCACTGGAGTCACCAGCAGTACTGAACAGCTCGTATATAAACTGCAAAATCACAATAGTCCCTAGAATAAAAGAGGAATTCAATCACAGTTACTGTCATTCCCCATCAATTTCATACAGAAATGTTTGAAAATGCATAAGGAAACAGAGCTTGGTATGATAATACTTCTAGCAATCAGAAAACGTGAAAGGAGGTAAATTCATGCTAAAGTCCTCTTAAAGTTGTGTTTTGAGATTACCTTAAGTCGTTCTTCAGTCACTAAAGTTGTCCTTTGCTTTTTTGGTGTATGTGTGGTTATGTGAGTGTGGGAGTGTGTGAGTGTGTGTGTGTGTGCTTACATGTTCATGGGGGTGCGAAGTATCCACACATGTTGGGGGGAAGCAGAGGTCAACCTCAGATATTATTTCTCAGTAGCTCTCTACTTTATCATTTTTATTTTATTGGTATTTTTTGAGACAGGATCTCTCGCTGGTACCTGGAGCTGACCAGTGATCTCCAGAGGTCTTTCTGCCTTTGCCTCCCAAGTACTGAGATTACACCCATGACCTACATGTCCAGCTTCTTATATTGATGCTGGTGATTAAAGTCAGGTTCTCATGCGTGAACACCAGGTACTTTACTGAGTCATCTCATCAATAAAAAGTATTTTCCCAACTCCTCACAGATGAATTAAAGTCAATGATTTGCAATTTGTATTTGTTTGTTTTCAATTCTTGTCCTATGTACAGAGGGCCATCATCTGAACACCTAATACAGCCTCAATTTAGCTGATATTCTTCTCATTAACAATTAGCCTCTGTCCCCTCTCCTTGCATTATGATGAGACTTTTTTTCTCCTTTTTCATTTTATTTCAGTTTTTGTGGGGCAGGGGGCATGGAGGTAGGGATAGGAGATTTCAAGACAGAGTTTCTCTGTGTAACCACCCTGGTTAACCTGGAACTTCCTCTGTAAACCAAGCTACCCTTGAACTCACAGAGCTCTGCCTGCCTCTGCCTCCCCAGTGCTGGGATTAGAGGCGTGCCCCACCAGGCCCTGATCCTCCTTTTTCAAATACAATATGTTGAATGTGGCTCTATGTGAGTTCCAAAGCTAATTCATGAGAAACCCTTCAACTTTTCCTTGATCACTCGTTCTTAGAAGTTCAACTGCTCTGAGACTCCTTGCTAGAAAAGTGACATGCAGACATTGGTATTGACAACCCAGGCAAGCCTAACCTTAAGCTACCCTAGATCCACCACCAGTCATTTAAGTGAAGATGCCACCTTCAGGCTTGGATTCCAAGACCTTACTTACCTGGTGAAGTCACACCTCAGATAAAGCCTCAATTCTGTGGTGCAGAGAAGAGCTACCTCTTGTGTGTTTTATTTTGTACTCTGTACATAATAAAATATCTTCTATTCTCCCAACTTCTGATACTTATCACATAGTAACCAGTGGCCAAAAGAACACTACTCTGACATTTATGTTGAATTATACGTTTAATGTTTATCAAAAGCCTAATGAAGTCAGACAGTAAACTACCCTTAGTCCATGTATCTCTGGAAGTTGGGTTATAGAGGTTTTGTACCAGATGCTAAGTGAATTAGGATGCTGGGCATGACTATGGTGAAGGCAATATGAAGGATAAATAATGAGAACATGAGAATATAAAAAGAAAGTTCAGTTGAGGATATTTTGAATTTTTTGCTTTTTGTTTTTCTTGAATTCCACCTGTCTACACACACAAATTGCTATCTGGCTACAAGACCTCACATACATAGAACGTACAAAAGTAAAAGTAGATGTGGAAGACCAGGGGTTCCTGTTGGAGAGGAGAGTAGGAACATGCACAAATGATAGAGAATTCCAGTGTTACACTCTGTCAACCCCTGCATGCTCTGAGCCAGCCAAGTGTCTCCCCAGGTGCTGACTCCCTAGTAGAGCAGGTACAAGCCCTGGGCCTGCTACATGAAGAGCTTCATGGTCCTGGCCCCATGGGAGCTCTGAGCACCCTTGCTCACACAGTCACAGGTGGTTCTGAGTGGTAAAATGGGCCAGACTTCAGCCTCCATCCTCTATCAAAGGCCCTAACAACGTGCAACTTACCAGACTTGGTGGTTCTCCATTCTTCCTGACTTCAGCCTGGATGTCCATGAGCGGCTTCCCCTCCATTCTGAGCTACACCCAGATCCTCACACAACCCAGGTGGATGCCACGACTCATTTGACCTTTAACCTTCACTTATCCAAGAAAGAAAGAGAAGCCAGAGACAGCCTCACTCTGCCTTTCCAGTTCAGCTCTGAAAAACAGCAAGCTCTGTTCTGCCCTGGACCAGGCCAGACAACTAGCCACATCTTCTATGAACCAGATCCTTTTGATGACATGGACCACGAAGACCCAGATGATGTCCTAGACGTTTGCATAGACAAATGGGAGAGGAAGACTGTGGCTCAGAACCATTCTGTTGTTCACAGAGACCTTACCTGGTCCCCACCCTCGCTTTGTTGCTTTGTCTGTGGAGGGCTGTCCTGTGAGCCAAGGAGTAACATCTAATTGGGGCAAAAAAGTGTGGTGAGAGCGTAGTGTATAGCAAGAGAATAAGAAACTCACCTCTTCCCATGCCCATTTCTAATAATATATATGTAAAAAATAAAATTGACTATAACTCAATGAAATTTTAAAAACCCTCTGATGTTTCACAGCATTTAAAAATATTTTATTCATGTATTAGTATGTATTCATATGCAGATGTGTGGCATATGATATTTACGTGTATATATAGGTACAGTCACCCATGTGTGAGTGTGCAGAGGCCAGAGGGCAACATATGGTATCTTCTGTGTTGGCACACCACCTTATATTAGATAGAGTTTCTCACTGACCCTAGAGCTGATCAGTTGGTTAGAATGGCTCACTAATAACTCCCAGGCATCCTGCTGCCTCTGCCTCCCAGCTCTGAGATTACAGATGCATACCACCATGCCCAGCTTTTCACATGGGTTCAAGGGATCAAACTTGGATGCTCCTGCTTCTCAGCAGGAACTTTGACCACTGAGCATCTCCCAGCACCTTCTCAGCACTTTCATACACAGATAATCAGATATATCAAGGGTTCCTTAAATTAATGCATTAGAGGGGGCCTACAGAAGGATTACTAAAAGAGGAGGTTTTGCGGGGGGAGGGGAGATAGAAAGGACCTTAAAATAGTCAAATAAGATAGACTTTTACTTTATCCAGGATAAAAAGGGCAAGACATTTAACTGTCATAGGAAAACATTTTATCTTCCTTGATTGTCATAGTCTTTTCATGTGAAGCCAAGGGCACTGGGCACAACACTTAGTTTTAAAATGTCCGTGATCATTCGATGAACACTTTCTTTAAAGGTTAGTGGTTTCACTTCCAGCGCTCTCTTGATCCCCGTCTATCAAACTCAAAAAGACAGTTTATGTTTGTGCCTGATGACCCTGCTCCCTTTCACTCTTCATTGAAAAGAGGGCACCCTGACAACATCACATCTGTGTCTGTACTCTACTGCCCTGCTGTGGAATTAACATTAAGCCTCTGTGTCCGGTATTTGGGAAACTTCCACCTACACTGCCCTGCATGGGCCCCTTAGCTTTGCCAACACAATGTACTTTCCATTCTCATCTAAGTAAGTCTTGTAACACCGTCTCGTTGCGTTTATAACCTTATCAATAAATGGCATATATAAGTCATCATTCCTCTATATCATTTTATTTGATAACTGAATGAAGTATTTCAAAAAAACTATCTGAAAACAATTTTTAAAGAGTTCTTTCCTTCTCATGGGGAAATCAACACCCCAGCTGATGCTTGTTGCACCAGATACTTTCTGTGTGCGTCTAATATATAATGTAAAATCTCAAGTCCACATGGAGAGGGTTTGAGATGAAAATAAAACTATCCTTAAGTCTAAATTCTCATTTTTGATAGCCACTTTTTTAATATCAAAAATTCATAGTTTTGATAGCCACAAAAAATTTACACTTGTTTTGGTGATGAAACCAAAATGGTTACATTGATTCCTGATATGTTGATCAACTTTATTTAAATCTAAACATGGTTTCATTGTGTAGAATGAGGACAACCTATTGTCTCACACTACTCTTTCACCTCCCCATATCCAAATGTTTCAAACTCTCAAATACTGAGAGGCACACTTTTATTTGTTGCTAATCTGTGTCTACAAATAAAACACCCTCTTGTGTTTCTTGAGTTATATAGACATCACATCACAACTTATCATTAAATATCATATCACTTATCATCTGTACTTAGAGCTAAAAGCAGCTCCATTTGTCCCTAGGTTAATCCAGAAACAAGAAAATGAAAATCAGCAGTCACAATACTGCAATAATTAAACTTCAGTTCTCTAGAGAAGCAAGGATGAGCAGATACCAAATGCACCTCATTCTACTGTCATTAACTTCGTACTCATCATCTTTGTGCTAGAAGAAGCACATAATTTTTGGTTGTGAGCCTAGCCTTTAACAGCTGAGCTATCCCTCCAGTTCAGGTAGAGCTTCAGGAGTCCAATCGGCGAGAAAGAGGAGGGATTGTATGAGCGAGAATTGTTGAGACCATGATTGGAAAAAGCACAGGGACAAATAATCAAACTAGTGGAAACACATGAACTATGAACCAATAGCTGAGGAGCCCCCATGGAACTGGACCAGGTCCTCTAGATAGGTGTGACAGTCAATTAGCTTGAACTGTTTGGGAGGCCCCCAGGCAATGGGACCGGGACCTGTCCTTGGTGCATGAGCTGGCTGTTTGGAGCCTGGGGCCTATGCGGGGACACTTTGTTCAGCCTAGGTGAAGGGAGGAGGGGACTGGACCTGCCTGGACTGAATCTACCAATCTGGGCTGAATCCCCAGGGGAGTCCTTACCCTGGAGGAGATGGGAATGGGGGGTGGATTGGGGGGAGGGCGGGGGGTGGGAGGAGGGAGGACAGGGGAATCCGTGGCTGATATGTAAAATTATATTAAATTATTTAAAAAAAAAGAAGCACATAACTGATGGACGTGGAAGGGCAGTAACACCCAGCTCTCTCCTCCTCCTCCTTCTCCTCTCTCTCTCTCTTCTTTCTCTCTCCTCTCTCTCTCTCTCTCTCTCTCTCTATATATATATATATATATATATGTATGTGTGTGCATGTATGTGTGTGTGTGTGTGTACGTGTTGTATATAAGTATTCATTTGGGAGTGGAAATATGTCTGCTTGTAAAGACCAAAGGTCACTGACATGGAGTGATGTTCTCAAACACTCTCTAACATTTTGCTTGTTTGTTTGTTTGGCACAGAAATTCTCATTGAGCCCGAAGCTCATCAGTTGGGATAGGCTAGCTGCATAGTGAGCTCTGAGGATCCACTTGTCTCCACCCCACACTAGTGCTGGGGTTACAGATACATACAAGTGGACCTGATTTTTTACGTTCTTGCTGGAGCTCTGAACTCAGGCCATTGTGTTTGCATGGCAAACATTTAACTACTGAACCATCTCCTCAGTCTCATACACAGGCTTTTAGTTCATCTCTTTATTTTATAAATTTTATTAGTAAAACTTGAAAATAAGTTTAAAAAAAACACCACGCACAAAAATTAACTAGATCCAAAGTCTAGGCAACTCAATGATTATCTACAAAGTTGGAATAGGCATTCAGAACAGAAGCTGTGGAGCTTCATACTAAATCTTACACTGTTAGTATCAAATATATTTTATACACTAATCCACCACCAAAACCAAAAAAAAAATCTATTGACAGAATTAGAACTAGAAAAACAATTAGCCTTATATTTCCTTTTATAACCTGTGTCCATTACCTTCCTTCGAGCCTTTCTCCTCCCTTTATATAGACTTCCAGTTCTCTTTCTTCATGTCGGACTGTGCCCACATGTACTTTGTTTAAATATATACATATATATTGGCTGGATTCCACATATGTACTCTCGTTCATTTTCAATAGGATGATGCGCCTTCACTTTACTATAGGTTCATTTCATTTCTGAGCATATGTTTACTTGTAAGAAATTACTTTTCCTTTAGATTAGACTCTTCTTTATCCTTCTTATTCCTTGTTCCTAATTTGCATTCTGGAAAAACTACATAAGTGTCATCCTGGACTTATCTTTCCTTTTCTTAAATATTATGGCACTTACCCTAAAATTTACTTCTACCATGTTCTGAAAAGAAGAATGATGTATCCAACTACTTCTTGAGTACTCTCAAAATTGCCATTTATTTTCTTGGATAGATTGAAGAGTACATCTCATTTATTAGATAATCCCAGAGGACAATAATCTTCAAAGAAGTGTCTGGGTAAGCTTCCTTCCATGTAAAAAACTGCAAAGAAAATTGGTACTCTCAAATAATAGGCATTGCTACAATTTTAGTATTAATATTTTGTGAAGAATGACATTTTTACTTATCACTAATTTTGTAGTAATGAGGTTGTTGGCTCATTCAACAAATATTTATCAAGAACTCAGTATATATTGGGCAATGTGCCATGCTCAGAGCCCATAATAGTGAACAGAGCTCTTTATGAAAGGTTTATACTGGTTGGGGAGGCAGAGGTAAAAGACAAGAAACACAAACAATTAAATCTAAGATAAGCCAATTGCTGATGGATGCTAGGAAGGTGGAATGGGGAATAAGTGCCAGAGGGTGTAGGTAGAATTCTAGATGGAAGAGAATCCCAGAAAGGTGACTTTGGCTTTTTTTTTCCCTACTACATCCCTTTTTTCCATTCCTTTTGTTTCTTTATTGTGTTTATTTGAAACTAGTCCTGAAAGTTGCAGAAAAGTTAGAGACACAGCACAAAGCATTGTTTGCTGAATCACTTAACAACCTGTTCCAACTTTCTTCTTCTATAATTTCTGAGTATTTTCTAAGTGTCCTACAAAAAATGGATGCGTGGCTACGTAACATCAGCACATAACAGATTGAACACTGCATCATGAATATCACTTTCCCCTCTTTTTTGAACTTCTTAGTGTGGTTACTTGGGTAAGTAACTTTAGCCTGCCTTCCCAGGAATGATCTACATTGGGAAAATTTATTAAGCCTTAGATATCGGAAGACACCCCTGTTTGAACTCAATTCAAGATAGAAATAGATGTCTTCATGTTTTTCTTCTAGTCTTTCTTTTTAACTTTTCTTATTTCAGATACATACTGCTAAGTCTTCATTTTTAAAGGCATACATTGGTTGTCTGTGGTACTTGGTTTTATACCCACATTGTCATACAGCATGTGATTTACTGTGACCACACTTGTACATATCTACTCCCCACCCCCTTTTGTCTCTCACGGTCACTTAATCCCCTCCATCCCTCTGTACATTTTTACTTCTCCTTTCCAGTCGTGTGTTGTGTAGCTATGCCTGCTGAACTGAAACATTCCCACTTGGAAAGGAGCAGCATTCAGGAAGTAAACAAAACTTACAAGGCTCAAAGAGCTCCTGAAAAATCACAATATTCAGAAGGGATGCCCTCAAAGTTGAATAAGCAACAACAATTGCTTGGAAAAGGAAAACTCTCCCACCAGCTAAACTGCAAGCAAATTGTGCAGGACATTCTAAGCACACAGCTTTCCTGAGTCATTCATTACCCATGCCGGGGTGGGCTTTTCAGTGATGTGGTTGCCTTTGAGTCACTAATGATGCAGCTCAGTAACCCTTCACCCAGATTCCTGTGAATAGCATCATAACCTCACTGGTTCACTAGGCTAGACTTGGTGAGATCGTTTCTTTGATTAGCTATATGGTTCCCTATATGTTTACCCCTATCTGGGGTAAACAGACATTTGTTCATGTCTTCCCAGAAAAAGTCTTACAGCAACATGATTTTATGTATCTCTAGAAAGTCAAGGATCCACGAATGAGAGAAAATGTGAAATTTTCATACTGAATTTGATTTCATTCAGTTATTGTAGTAATCTTTAGCTGTATCCATTTCCCCACAAACAGTATAACTTTATTCTTCATTATGGCTGATAGAAGTGTATTGTTCTATACTTTTCCCCTTCAACTTAAAGACCTTTAAGTAAATACCCAGGAGTAGTACAGCCAGGTCATATTAGGTCTAATTTTAGTTTCTTGAGGAACCTTAATATTGGTTTTCATAATGACTAGAATAATTTACATTCCCACTAGCATACAGCAATTGTAAAGAGTCCCTTTCATCTGCAGCCCTCAAGAGCAGGGTTGTTTCTCAAAGTATGTCATCGAGTTTGGGGTGAAATGAAATTTCAGTATCGACTGTCTAAAATTTTTCTCTAATTTATCATCATTCAGTCATAGACTCTTTGTCCAGACATGCATCCATTTAACTGTTCACTGCTCATCAAACTTAAGTATAAAATACACAGGCTTTCTTTCTCATCGGTTGTTCATTATGAAGACCTCCATGCCGTGTAAAGCTCATTAAATGAGAGAGAATGCTTTCCTCTGTTCATCTGTCTTTTTTATGGCTTCTCACTTGTACCCTATGCACGCTGATCACTCTCACCCTCGCCACCCCTATGCCCCAAGTCCCCTCTGCCCTATCCTCACAAACTGCTCTCACACATTTATGGCTAATAGCTTGTATTCAGTGTAGTTGTGACTTACATTCACCTGATGACTAGTGATGCTGAACATCTTTTCACATCTCTCCTTTTACTGCAAATAGATTTTTTTCTCATATAATACATCCTATTTACGCTTTCTCCTCCCTCTCCACCTCCCAGCTCCTTCCCACTTCTCCTCCCTTATCCCTGGATCCACCCTTATTCTATCACTCATTAGAAAAAAAAAACAGGCTTCTATGGAATAATAATAAAATAAAATGCAATAAGATAAAATATAATAATACAAAACAAAAACTAACACACCAGAATTGAACAAAGCAGACAAACAGAAGGAGAGGGGCCTAAGAAAATCAAAAGAAACAGAGTTTGCACACTCAGGGATCCCATAAAAACAAGAAACCAGAAGCCATAATATATACTCAAAGGACCTGTGGGGTAAAAAGAGAGAAGAAAAATGTATATAAATTAAATTAAAAATAACAAGATAAAAATATTTTTAAAAAGGAAATTCCTGACTGTAGGATAAAAGGATCAAGTCCACTTCTGGGTGAAAATCCCTGGCCAAAACCCACCAATCCCTGAGCATGAAAATCCCACTTGGGCTCCTCCAAGCTCAGGACTTAAAATCTAACCAGTCCCCACCCTGGAAACCTCAACCTTGGAAAACTCCTTCCCCCACAAAAAGACCCACCTAAGCTTGGGTCCTACTCGGTTCCCTGCTGCTTCTCCCCTAAGCAGAGGCAGCCCCCCCCCCCTTGTGTCTCTCCCAATAAATCTCTTGTGTGAGGTTTGTCGTGTGGTGTGACTCTGTGGTATCCTTTGACTTCTAACTGCCAGCATGCCTTACCCCTCAGAGCTGTAACATTTCCCTCGGAGACACTTTGCCCTTCAGAACTGCAACAGCTCCACCGGGGAAGCCTTTACCCTGGGAGCTCTAACACATGCATTGATCATTTCCCTCTCAGAGCTGCAACACTTGTATTGGGGGAAAACTTTCCCCTTAGAGCCGAGCTGTAACACTTCCACTGGGGCAGTCTTTCCCCTCAGCCCTACAACACTGACACAACACTGTGAGACAAGAAACCTCTAAAGATCCCATTGAATTCATTTTCTGTTGACCATCTACTGTTGGGCATGCAGCCTACCCTTAGGAATAGTTTGTTTCCCCAGTGAGACTGCCTTGGAAGACTCAAAATTTTTATTGGCAAGTGGTTATCCATCGGAGATAGCTTCTGGGTTAGGGATGGAAGGATGTGTCCACTTCTCCTCTCAGGTCTAGGACCTCAACTGGTGCCGACCCCTGCGAGCACGGTACCTGCTGCCTCAGTCTCTGTGAGTTCATATGTGCATCAATCATGTTGATTTAGAGGACCTTGCTTTCTTGATGCCCTCCATCCCTCTGGCCCTCACACAGTTTGTGCCTCCTCTTCTACAGAGTCTCCTAAGCCCTGAGGTGAGGGATCTGATGGAGGAGAAAGCTAAGGAAGCTTTGATGGCTTAGCAAAACACTGATTTATGAGTATAGCAGAATGCAGAATGTCATTAAGAGGCTTTGTATTGCTATGTGGTTTTTGTTTCTTTCTTCCTTTTTTTTCTTTTACAGAAGTATTCTTTTCCCTTTCATCCCTGGGCCATCATGTTTCAGGTACTTGATCATTCATGCAGTGTCAGTTTTTCAGATTTAACTTTTTTTTAATCTGAAGTATCCATTTTTTTCTATCCTATCTTCAATGCCTGAGGTTCTCTCCTCCATCTCTTGTATTCTGTTAGCAAGGCTTGCCTCTGAGGTTCCTACTTGAGTTCCTAAATTTTTCATTTCCAGATTTCCCAGTTTGGGTTTTCTTTATTGATTCTATTTCCACTTTCAGTTCTTGATACACTTAATTAATCTTTATTAATTAAATAATGAAATAATAAGTAATAAACTAATTAATCTTAATTCACTTAAATAATTAAAAAGAATTTTCATTCTTTTTATTCATTTCCTTCCACTGTGTTTTCATTGATTTCTTTAAGGGGATTTATTCATTTCCTCTTTAAGGACCTCTATCGTATTCATAAAGGCTATTGTAAGGCCTTTGATTTTTGTTTCAAATATGTTGGGATACTCAGGGCCTACTGTGGTAGGGTTGCTGGGCTCTAGGGGAGACATTTTTTTTCCAGCTGTTATTGTTCGTGTTTTGACCCTGGCATCTCAGCATCTGTGTTTAGGAAGACTGTAATTCTAGGTGCTGATATCTGCTCTGGTCTTTGTTTTGTGAGTGTTTTGTTCCTTGGTATCTGTTGCCCTCTCTGATTCTTTAGGAGAATGCAGTAGCTCTGTATTGCCCGATACAAATTCTTCTGGGATCCTGATGGGTGTGGCCACTGGGGGTTCCAAGTAAAATGTGTTTCTGGATATTGAAAGCTGACACTTTGGGATAAGGATGGGCTGGGGGTGGTTCTGAGATGGTCAATAGGAAAGAAAAAAGCAAGATGTTCCACCAGAATCTGCATAGTCCCCGGGGAATGGGGCAGAGAGTGGGGAGAAGCCATAATCTGCTACAGAGCTAGCTATGAGACTGAGGGACTGGACATGGAGGGGTGGAGGGAGAGTGAAAATCTGCAGGTTGTCTACCTGCTTCCTAGCCTACTTGCTTCTCTCAGGCTTGGATGGGGGAGAGTGTGTTTCCCAGAGAAAGCCTGGTTGAGTTAGGGGCTAGGAAGACAGGATTATAATGGGGAGGAAGGTTCGAGGAGAAGGTGATCTGCTGGAGATGGAGGCAGAGAGGAGAGGGGGGCCCCAGCACCTAGTCTGCTATGGAGATGGGGGTGAGACTGGGGGATTCGATTTGGAGGAGAAGAGGGCGTGCTGAAGTTCAGCACTACCTAAAGATTAGCCTACCTGTGCCCCTGGTCTCTGAGGCTGGTGCATTCCCAAGGGATGCCTGCTGGTGTTGGAGACTGGGATAATAGAGTGGGGGTGTGGAAGAGAAGGTCTGATGAATGATCCCCTGGAGATGAGGGTCAGGGAGGAAGGGGAAGCCACAGTAGATGTTCTGCTACAGACCTGGGCACTAGACTAGGGGATTGGAGTTAAAGGTATGGAAGGAGAGGTAGAAGATCTGCAGTTAGTGTATCTGCTTTCCTGGCTGGAGTGGCCTGTGGGTTCCCAGAGAATACACATTTTCCACATTTTTATTTGTCACTTAAATTTCATGTTTGAGATGTATCTGATTATTTCATCTTTCTGTTTGACTGGGTTTTTTGATCTCTTAGTCTTTAATTCTTTAGTTCTTTATGTATTTTGGGTATTAATATTCTGCTGGATGTGTAGCTAGTGAAGATTATCTCCTGTCCTGTAGGCTGTGTCTTTAGTTGATGAACCTTATCCTCTACAGTGCAGGAGCTGTTCATTTTCATGGAACCTCATTTGACAATTAATGCTTCTTATATGCCTGCTCTTCTATTTGCATAGATAATAGTTTCTGAAAGCTCTTCAGAGATTTCAGGGAAAACATTATTGAATTATGACTGTGTCCTGAATTATGTGTTTCTTTCAAGATCACTCTATGTAATATGTGTGAGAGAGAGGCAGGGTTCTACTAATGTATTTGCCCATTCAAAAAACCACAAACTAGGAGATAGTTTACTTGAAACCCTTAGCCCTCATAGGTTCTCTGTGCCAGCATGCAGTCTTATCCCCTTCCAAGTCACTCAAATAATAAGGGCTAAAGTTTTTAAAGAACAAAAAAATAGTAGGCCTTACCTTTTTGGAGGATGAAAGGGGGATGGGTTAAGGGGGAAAGCTGGGGGGAAGGAGGAGGAAAGAGAGGGTGATCTGTGGTTGGTATGTAAAATGAATAAAAAATTTCTTAATAAAAAGAAAGCTTAGAAACAAAAAAGAGAAGAAGAAATCAAAGCAATAAACTATTTGAGTAAGTTCCTGGACAAGTGCAAATACACTTTCCAGGTGCCAATATACTCACACAGAATAACACACTAGCTCTGCTTGTAGAACCAAAGCATGGCTCAAATGTCAGACACATTTCAAACAACCAAACTCACGTAGAAGATATTCCAAGCGATCAGTCCAAAGCAAATAGCCACACTTACATGTTTTGAAGGGATTGTTTAGGTCCAATAAATATCACACCAACTACTTGATTGCCAAGAAGATGAGGCAAGGGGAAAAAAGATGAATTGGTAACTTTGAAAGCATGAACTTCTAATTTTGATAAAAATCTCTAATGTCCAAAAAGAATCTGGAAAATGAAATAGTGTTCATGCATTTTGACATCTTCTGTTTTTTTCCAGAAACATGGGAACATGTGAAGATAACTCAAGTCCTTAAAAACACCAGATTGCAAAACAAGTTTCTTAGGTTTTCATTTTGTGGATCTAGTGTCCAGGCTCAGTGGTTGTGCCATATTCTTCTTCAGAAGGCCCACTGATGTAGGCACACATGTGTAGAACCCATGTTCGTAAACTGAATCAGAAGATTGTCAAATACTCTGAGCAGTACTGCTCAAACTTTCCCACTGAAATAATTTTTAAAACATAGAAAAGTGAGAGCTTTGCAAGCAGGCCAAGAGTTGTCCCCTGTGCTTTTGAAATTTCCTTGGAGCACAAACCCCCTTTTGTTAGTTTTTACAATTCATGTGTATATTTTATTCTCTCTACAGTTTTGTTTGGGTTTATCAAAATTTAACACTGAGTAAACACTTGCCTCAGAAAAAATATGCTATATTTACCCATCATGATATACAAAATGTGCACCAGCTTGGAGGGAAGGATTTGGGGCTATTTAAAATTAACAAAACTTTATATGAAAATTCACAGTCTGTGTACATTGTACCAGGTCCTGTGTTACATAGGGACATTTTTGTACAAGATACATTGTATGTGGAGCACATTATGACCCCACCCCAAACCTCCTCTTTTCTCCCTCTCCTTCCTGTTAGTACCATTTGTTCCCCTGACAATTTCACTTCAACTTTTATGTCATATATAGACACACGATTTTAACAAAGTTTTAACTGTAGATTTTGAAGAAACTATGAATAAATCAAAGTTGCCACTGTAAAGAACTCAAGTGTGGATACTAATTCCTTTACATTTTAAATATTGGTATTTATAGAAATAGGTTATTAACATAAATGTACTTCAGTGATACTTAGCAGAGCAACTAAGTTAATAGTCTTTGAAAAACATTTAAAAAGACTAGTTCAGAGTCCCTGTAAATCCAGTATGGTCCCTATTCCCTCCCAAAGGACTTGTATTTGTCCTATGAAGTCTATTTGTAGTACCTTTTCTCTATCAATGTACAACCATGCTGCTGTGGAATATTATTATAAGGTCTGTTACTTTTGCTTATGTTGCATTTGTTTAACTCGGTGAAGCTGTGTTACTGTGCCTGTCCAAAATACCTGATGGTCTAACAAAGAACTGGCCAATCACAAGGCAGGAGAAAGGATAGGCGGGCTGGCAGGCAGAGAGTATATATAGAAGGAGAAAACTGGGATGAGAGAGCTAAGAGCCAGAGAAGGAGGAGAACTCCAGGGGCCAGTCACCCAGACCCAGCAAACTATGGAGTAAGAGTAAGATTTACAGAAGTAAGAAAAGGAAAAAGCCCAGAGGTAAAAGGTAGATGAAATAATTTAAGAAAAGTGGGCTAGAAACTAAGCCAAGCTAAGGCTGGGCATTCATAATTAAGAATAAGCCTCCATGAGTGATTTATTTGGGAGCTGGGTGCTAGGCCCTAAAAAGAAAAAAAACAATACCATGCTATTCAATAAAGTAAATATTTCTTATTTGTTCAATTGTTAAAAACACTGGTTGCTGTTCTGAAGGACCTGAGTTGGATTCCTAGCACTCACATAACTGTTCACAACTGATTGTAACTCTAGTCCCAAGGGAACTGTCATCCTCTTCTATCCTCCAAGGGCATTAAAAACATGTGCATATACACATATGCACATACATGCCATCAAAATACTCACACATAAAATAAATAAAAATTCGTTTAATCTCTTCTTCAAATGAATTGTAACTTCCAATTGTTCACTATATTTAAATTCTTAAATTATAGTTACCATTGGCTGCTGACTATAAAGTCACTCATGTTAATATTTCAATCAAATTAGTAGGAATTATAAAGACATTCCCATCTTGCAGGGAAAATTTTATTAGACATTTTGATGTTTGTCTTTCCAGGTGAGTAAAGAACTACTATCTCATTTTTTTTTTTTTGTAATTTCTCATATGGTATTTTGAGCTTTCAGTCAGGGCCTCCCAGAGACAATGACTCAAGCTGAAGGTGTGTCTCTAACAGAACACATTAGTAACTATGAGAATTTGAGGACAATGTGCCCTTTTATTATCTTCAACTACACACGCTGTCCCCCTAGCAGAAAGGTAGCTATGATTAATTGTAGGAAAAGAAATTCACTGGAAAGTAACACAATGTAGTTAAATTTGAAGAATTTTACTGTTAGGGATAACATAATGCGACAATGATAAGAATGACAGGAAACTTGTTGAAAAGGGGAGAGGAACTACATTATCAATCTTTACTTCTAGTCATCCTAACTTTCCCAAGCTGTACAGATGACCAGATTATGATTCCTTACAGCTCAAGTCAGACCCTGACTTCTATGAGGCATTGGTACATTTTTACCTCTACAAAAAGATATTTTTAAAAGATATTAGAAATTACATTTCATGTCTACATTGATATGTATTGAATATATATGTGTATATATGTGTATATATTAGAAATTACATTTCATGCCTACATTGATATATATATATTGAATATATATGTGTATATATTAGAAATTACATTTCATGTCTACATTGATATATATATTGAATATATATGTGTATATATATGTGTATATATATATATATATATATTCTAGTTCACATTTGTTATTGCAATCCCAACATCAGCCTGTGTTTTATATGAACAAGGCACAATTTCCTCTAATTATGTCCCACTATTTGGAGCTTTGGTCACAAGCAGATATCTTAATTTGCTTTCTATTGTGATAAAACACCATAACTGAAGGCAACGTAGGGGAAAGGAAGTTATTTGGTTTACAGGTTCAAGTCCATTATCAGAGGGAAGCCAAGGTAGGACCTCACTGAAGCAGTTTGAATAGAGGAATGATGCTTGCTGGCTTGAACCTCATGGATTGCTCAGTTTGCTTTCTTATATGACCCCAGACCACTTGCTCAGGAATAGTAACACACACATTAATCATCAACCAAGAAAATGCTCCACAGCCAATTCCCTACAGACCAATCTTATGGAGGTGTTTTTTTCAAGTGAGGTTACCCCCTCACAGGTAATTCTAGCCTGCATGAAGTTGGGGGAAAAAAAAAGAAAAAAGAAAAAAGCCTGGGTTGGGGATTTAGCTCAGTGGTAGAGTGCTTGCCTAGCAAGTGCAAGGCCCTGGGTTCGATCCTCAGCTCAAAAAAAAAAAAAAGCCAAGAAGCTGCCCTGGGCCCAAAACAGCAACCATCTCCTCCTACGAAGAAACTAAATACACTTCAATCAATAATCAGTATGACTTGGTGCAAATAAAACACAGCAAGCGGATACCCTGGCCTTCTACCTCCTCCCCACACTGCGCTTTCCCTTCAGTGAAGCAGAATGCCTGGAGAACAAAGCTATGATTAGAAAAAGAGGAGCATAAACTTGTGAGGTAGTCAGTGTCCTCCAAAGAAAACCCAAACGGAAAGAAAAAGGTAAACGAAACTGTTTTCAAGTGAATGCTCGCCAGCACCACATGACTTGACACTTTGAGTTATGATGAATTACAGGAAGTATTGGGAACTTTCCCAAAAGGCCTCGCTCAAGTACTGATGGTCTTTGCCCACTTTCTTTGTTAGCTTTGATTCTTATGTTCATACTATTATCTTTTGGCTGTAGTAAGTTCTGATTTCTTCTGACGTACTACATCATACTGAAGTAAGAGTTCACAGAACATGTCCTATAAAAGTTTTATAGTGAGTAGGGTTTCCCCAAACAGACCTCGTGGGTTCCTTCTGATGGTCAGAATACAGCTGCCAAGGACCCAGAATTTTCCTGCCTGACTTATACACATACCATTGTGCACCTTGTTCTTTCAAATATTTCCTAACACCTGAATCTCACATCATTCCTTTCAAGATACCACAAAGAAAATTACATTTTCTGTTGTTTAATGAAAGCCACTTTTTACATAAAATGGAAAATTTCTTTGAGTTTAGAGATTTTTCCATTTGTTAGAATAAACAAAACATAATAGCATAGACACTACTTGCTATCTGAAAATCTCTGTGTGTGTGAGTGTGTGTGTGTGTGAGTGTGTATGTGTGTGTGAGTGTGTGTGTGTGTGTGAGAGAGAGACAGAGACAGAGACAGAGACCGAGACAGAGAGACAGAGCCTGGACCCACCCTTAACTATCTTAAAAAAATCAAACTCTCTCTCACAAATATGTGTGCCGCTCTTCATGTACATATTTGTGTGTGGAACATGCAACATTCATATGCATATACTGTCTCACAATAACAAATTTCAAAGCCTAAGCTTTTACTTATTTTTTGTCAAAGCAATGAATCCAAATATTTGCCTTAAGCCTATGTCTTTTATTAATTAAATTTGTGCATTGACTATTTCAAGTGTAAGCGTAATGTATTCTAATTACTCTTCTCCTTTTTCTTAATTCGGTTCTATTTCGGTCACCACACCTTCTGCCCTATAAATCTCTTTCTCGTATTTATTTCTTTGTTTTACTTTAGAAACCATTGAGTTTAATCAGGGCCATCTGCATGACCAGGGATCATTACTGGGTACACAACTAAAGACAATGACCTCCCTATTCCAGAATTTATCAATAGTTCAACAGAAAAGAGTAGGATGCCATGATCTCCTCCTTACATTGATGACTGACTGTTGACAGAGCCAATCATGTGTAGGGCCCAGTGCCAGTAACTGTAATTGATACCTGCCAGAAGAGGGAGGGTCAGTTTCTTTAAGAATGTGGCCCCTGGTAGGTTGTCCAGGCTCCAGTGGAAGTCCACACATCTGAGAGTATATGAGCAGCACAAATCAAACTAATAAATAGGAGAAACAGAAGAAAGTCCTCACAGAAGTAGCTTCTAAATGTTTAACATTAAATGTAATGAAATGTTAGAAATTGCTGGCTGGAGAACACTGTAACTCTTGTTATCACTTGGATAATGGTTACATTATATTTTACATACTGACATGAAGGATGTCATATTACTTCTAGTCCTGAGTTAGTATCTATATTCATGAAATCCAGGAATAACAATTACAGCTTGTAAAATATAGTGAAGCGATGCTTCAAATAATGTTCTTGACCATTTAGAAGTTTTAAGATTGGAATCTTTTATCTATGACTAAATATTTTTTTAAAATATAAAATGTGGCTGGGAAATACGTAGTAACTAACATATTAATTTACCTCTTTTGAATTTATTGTGACTTTATTTTCAAAATGGCATCCAGGATAGCTCATTTTGGGGAAAAAAATGTCTTTGCAACAAATGATATTGGGATAATTTAATATCCATAGACAGATAT
Organism: Peromyscus nudipes; assembly: GCA_902168325.1. Lineage (NCBI taxonomy): Eukaryota > Metazoa > Chordata > Mammalia > Rodentia > Cricetidae > Peromyscus > Peromyscus nudipes. The sequence continues at coordinate 46,358 of CABHPH010154255.1, forward strand.
CCACAGTGATCACTTAAAATGTTTTTATTGACTAACTTTGTTCTTTGATGAGTTCATTCATGTATATAATGCATTCTGATTACCCACTCACGAGCCTCTCTGATCTCTACCCCATACCTATCATTTCCCTTTCCTCCCTACGGATCCCTTTTCCACCTTACTGTCTTTTCACTTTGTTTTGTGACCCCCTGATTGTAACCAGGGCCATCTGAATAACCACAGGATTGGAATTTCCATGGGAACCTGGTGAGATCACCAGTGGATAAAACACTGGCTGCCCCTACTCCAGGATCCACCAGTAGCCAATAGGTAAACATGGAATGGGAGGCTCCCAGGAGCCTCTCTTCCACCATGACTGACTGTTGAAAGTCTGAGCAGGGTCAGCGTGAGCAATCACAGCCACTGTGAGATCATGTGTGCAATGGCTATGTTATTCCCCGAAGAGAGCATTGCACACACCTTCTTATTGTTCCATTCCCTCTTCCGGGATGATCTCAGCACTGTAGAGGGGGCCGCATGTGTTCTGTCTAGTGCTTAACAGTCCCTTATTCTTAGCGTCTTGAGCAGTCATCAGTCTCTGCATTCATTGTCATTCTCTGAAGAGAGAAACTTTTCTGGCTAAGGCTGAGAGTAGCATTTGTCTATGAGTAGAACACAAATATTTAAAATGCAGTATGGTACTACAGTTTCCTTGTACTCACTCGTCTATCACCTCTGGCTCTTACAATCTTTCTGTCCAGTCTTCTGCAACATCCCCTAAGTCTCGTGAGGAGCGGGTACAATATAGATGTCCCATTTAGGGCACAGCATTCTAGATTGTCTATTCTCTGCCCCTTGACTGTTGTGGCCCACTAACCCCTTGGCATTGTTATAAATAGCCCTTTGGAATAAAGTTCTGGGCCTGTTTTGGATAAGGATCCAGGCCCACCCTAGTCTATCCTGTGTTTTCTCTCTGTTTCTCTCCCCTCAATTTCTAACTAAGTCTCTTATCCCTCATTCCTCAAAAGTCCCTGGGGTAAATAATGGTGGGGGCTGGTCCGCCACACTTGACCGGTTGTGGATCTCGTGTTAACCAACATATACTGAAAAAAGAAGCTCCTCTGATGTGGGTTGAGAGATATAGGTATAACAAAAGTCACCACGAGTTAGCTTAATACCATGTCCTTTTAGAAGAGTAATAATAATAGGCCCTCCCTCTCCATCCAGGGCTATAGACTGTCTCATTACAAGTTCAATGTTTTCTTACCTTTATTTCTCAATACATAAGTATGAGATTAGTATATCATTGGATTGTGTTTTGTTAGACATTTCATTTTTAAAACAGCTGACATGAGTAATATAAAAATTGCTGAATGGATTTTGACTTGAGATTAGGACACAATTTCTAATAATTTCTGACATGGAACATACTTCCTAGACATACTTCTGCCACTTTACACCACGTATTTATCTGAAGCAGCATTTTCAGCAACTGTGACTATAAAATCAAATCTGAAAGGCATTAAAGACGGTCTATTTCCTGCAGTATCAAATATTCAGCCAAAATTTAATTCCTTATAGAAACAAGCAATCATTTTCTTCCCATTAGTATGTAAATTTGCTTTCGCATTTAATAAATGGCAAGAATTGTTTTAAAGTAAATTCCTGTATGATTTTTTATCAGTAAATGTTTGAGTTGCATGCCTCTTTAATGTACCTGTGTGCTCAGAGCCATGTAAATTTTCTTCAGCCATAAAAGGATTACAATTGAAAATGTTTAACTAATACCAAAATCCAGAAATCCCTGAGAGTTACACAGCTGAGATAAGTGACTCTTTCTTATAGCTTCTTTAAAAATCATGTGATAAGAAACTCCAGAATATGAAATATCCCCCTCCCCCACCTCGTTGTTTCTCATCTCAATCAAAGTATTCCAGAACTTCTAGCATAGGTGGAGGTTGAATTTTTACCAGGCATACTGCTGAGGGCCTAGAATCTAAAGAAGACCCTGGCTTTGCCATAGTTGCTGCCTAGGAAGCACTTTTCTGCCCGGCATAAATGCCATGCATTCATGCTGCTCTTGGCCTCTGTCAGAGAAGCTTCCTTTTGTTGTTGTCACTGGTCTAAGTGAGATGAACAAGGTGATGTCCCTCATGTCTCAGCTTGCAGCATCTATCCAAGTCTATTTACAGAAACACCCAAAAACTATCCTTTACTCAAAATTAAAGATTGCAGCAGAAAAGATACAGATTCGCAACAATATAAAAAATTCCTTACTAGAACAAACCTTTGAAGGCTGTAATAGAATAAGTCACTGCCTCAAGAGGAATTCAGTAAAAGAAGTGGAAACCAAACTTTCAGGGTTAACTTTCTACAAGAAGCCACATCCTGCATGGCTGATGGCCAAGAATCACAGCAAATATGGTAAGCCAGGGTATTCTTTAAGCTATAGGCCATCAGCCGTAAGCGTGGCAAAAATGTAGTCTCAAAACATGGTAAGGTTTTAGAATATTTTGACTGAGATGAGAAACAAAAGGGGAAATATTTCATATTTTAGAGTTGACGGTTCCTAAGGAGGGAATATAATTGTGTGTGTGTGTGTGTGTGTGTGTGTGTGTATTCCAACACTGAGACGCTGAGAATAAATGACTGTTTTTCAAAATCAAATCCCACAACACAGTACTTTTAAAAGAATGTTTTAACTACTTCTTTATTTTAAATGTTTCATACAATATATTTCGATCACATTCTCTCCCACCCAAACCACCCAAGTCCTCCACATCCTCCCACCCCTCAACTTCATGTTATTTCTCTCTCAAAAACAAAATAAAATGAAAAAGACAAAAGTCCCAAACCACAATGAAAAAAGCACTAAAAAAAGAAAACAAAAAAAAAACCAAAAACACCAAAACACAGAGTCCATTTTGTGTTGATCAAAACATGAGCGTGAAGCCTGCTCCCTAGAGTGTAGTTGGAATATCCAGTGTTTCTCCTGTGGATGTAATTGATTTTACCTTCCCCAGAAGATAACAATTACAAATAGCTTCTTGGTTAGGGGTGGGACTTCAGTGCCTACTTCTGCTTCTCTAGGACGAGATTTTTGTCTACTCTGCACCAGGGCAGGTCTTTGTGCTGACATAGTCTCTAAGTTTTGGGGTGCATCGGCCCTCTACTGTCTGGAAAATGCTGATTCCCTGGAGTCATCCATCTTCTCCAGCTCTTGTGATCTCTCCACCTCCTCTTCCATATAGTTCCCTGATCTCTGAGGGCAGGGGTCTGATGAAGACATCCCATCTAGGATTGGAATTCTAAAATCTCACACTCTCTGCATATCGATTGTCCAGCTGTGGATCCCTGTGTCACTTCCCACCCACTACAGGAAGAAACTTCTCTGATGAGGGTTGAGCCCTGCGGTCATCTGCACATTCCATACTAACTGCATTTCTGTTACTGAAAAATATATAAATATATCACCTATTTCAAAGATTGCCCTATATCTTTCTTTGGATCTATGTGTTTATAAGATGGCAAAACAAATTGCCTACTATTTTAAAATATTTTACTCAGGGTCTGGGGAAATGCTTAAAGGAGTAAACACAATTTGAGTGTAAGAATGAGGACCAGAGTTCAAATCCCCCCAGCTTGGCTACCCATACCTGTAATCCAAGCACTGGAGGACAGAGACAAGTGGATCCCAAGAACTCAGCTGGTGAACCATCCAGCCTGCCTAGCAAACTTGGTGAGCTTTCAATTTAGTGGCAGACTAATTCAAGGCAATGTTGTGGAGAAAGCAATAGAGGGATGGAGGAAGACAATTCAGCATCTTGCTCTGGATTCCATATGTGCATACAGGCACCATGCACCGCCCCCAAACACACACACACACACACACACACACACACACGCACGCACGCACGCACGCACGCACACACACACGCACGCAAGCACCTTAAGCAAGGAATTTTCAATAAGGTTTGGGATTCTGTTCAAAAAGTTAAAATAAATTTTTGCAAGAACTCAGTAATATCAGAGAGTATAGAGTCCACCCGATTTCACTGAGTGTATACGTTACAGATATTATTTAAAATGTGAATTTCTCGATTTCAAAAGCACCTGCCAGATGTGTTTCCTGTTTGGGAAGCCACACACCTTGAAGAAGTGCCACTTCATCCTTCAGCAGATGTTCAACCGGCCAGAGACTTTAGCAAGCATTTAAAAGCACCAGTCACCGGGACTTAGGAGCCCACCGTGGAAGATTTGTTCCGTCTCAAAGTGTTAAACCTTGATTTTCAAATGTTAATGAGAAAGAAGTTGACAATAATTACGGAAACCCAATCCTGCACAGCCCCTGCAGCCATCGGGGCCCAGAGGCTCCTGGAGTTCTGAGGGCTTGCCTTGGTTTATTGGAAGTCATTAAAATGGTGCAGTCTACCCAGCTGATATTAATAAGACACTCCATCCTCGAGGCCTGCCGCTCCTCTGTGTAATTCGCAGCAGCCCCCAATTATCTGTGGGAGATCTGCAGCCGGACTCGCAGCCTGTGGAGGGGGTTCCACACCAGCAGGCGCTTAATGAACAGCCCAGCTTATAAACACGGGCTAATCTCTCCCACATGAGCACCTGAGGAGGCTCACGAATGACAGCTGTTTAAATTTTCAAGGAAATTAATGAGCCCTAAAGAGGCAGCGCTTATCGGGTTTGGAGTAGGGTTGATAGAGGAGAGTTACCACGGGCAAAATGTTTATAATCGTCCGTAAGTGCCTCATTCTGTGGCTTCATCCAGGGAACTTTTATTGACATGGTTTCTCTTATTAATGCTAGTGCTGGCAGAGCGCAGAGCGACCCCGTTCAGCCTGTTCCTGATACTGAACTCCGAGGGTCGCTAATGAGCGGCTCCCTAGCCTCAGAGCACAAGCCCACTTAAAACAATCAAGACTGGAGCTGGTATCCTGACCCTTAGTGAAAATCCCCAAAGACACACACACACACACACACACACACACACACACACACACACGGGTCTGTCCACAAGGCATTTTGTAATGGATCAGCTCAAACCCAGGTCTGCCGGGGCTTGTCGAGGGATGAGAAATAGCCCCCACCACACAGCTGACTGTCTGGAGAATACAGCAGGAACAGGTAATTAAGTGCAGCCTGGCCAAGTAGCCAGAAGTGACTTTTAAAACACAGATCTAGAGAGAAACAGCACATGGCAAAACTTACTACACTCTTTCCCACCACCCCCACTTCACCCCAACTCCTCCACCACCACCACCCCTGCCTTGCTCTCCAGTTTTGGAACTTCTAATACATCGGAACATCTTTCTACACAATCTGTCTATGCGAGCCAGATAACATACTCTTCACTGTCACCACATCCCCCGTTCCCTAGGACCACTTAGCCAGAAGATGCCTCGTTTCCAAGGGAACTTGGCTGGATCTAATGTCAAACAAAAGGAGTTGTCATCCAAAGGAACAGAGAAAGAGAGGAAGACGAGGGACAGACACGCTGGTCAGTAACTGCTATTAAAAAGGGAAGCTATTAGCTAAGCTGAAACTCAGGAGAAGCTGACAAATTCGGCAGCTAAAGGGAACACACTTTCCCCTGTCACCTGAAGTATTTCAGCAGTCAGAAGGCAATGTCATCCTCAGCTTTGGGGCTTGCTTTGTTTTCATGGCTTGAGTTGGGTTGTTTTTGTTTAGTTTTGGTTTGGGTTTTGGTTTGTTTGTTTTTGCATGATGAGGGGTGGTTTAGTATGATTTATTTTATTTTATTTTATTTTATTTTATTTTATTTGCAACAGGATCTCATATGACCCAGACTGGCTTTTTTTTTTTTTTTTTTTTTTTGGAACGATACAGAGAAGATTAGCATGGCCCCTGCTCAAGGATGACAGACTGGCTTTAAACTTACTCTGTAACACAAGTTACCTTGAATTTCTAATTCTCCTGCCTCCAACTTCCCAAGGACTGGTATTACAGACTCCTGCCACCACTCCAAACATGGCTCACCATCAGTTTGTTTTTTTATGTTTTTATGAATTCACTGGGGGAGCGGGGTGCTGGGATGGGGTATTCCCATGGCTTGTGTGTACGTGTTTACTATAATATGCATGTGGCGGTCAAAGGACAATTTGCAGAATTCAAGTCTTTCCTTCTGCCATGCTGGTTCCAGGACACAAACTCACGCGGTCAGACTTGGCAGCGAGCAGCTCTACTATCTGTGCTCTCTTGCCGGGCCACACTCTGGTTTTTATGCAGTTTTCATATGGTTCAACAAGAGCATGTTTTGTGGAAAGATGTGAATATGCTTAAATGCAGGTTTTGTGGCAGAGAAGACAGAGAATCCTGACTGGGTAGGACGCTCATCTATCTCTCTGACTGATTTCAGCAGAAGGCGGCCATGTTTAACGAAGAATTACAATGGCCTCTGATGGGCAGACTCCTAGAACAGGACACGGGAGACGGTGTCACTCTGGCAGTCAGCCTCTTCCAAGGCCAGATGTACATTTTCCTTTTTTTAACAAAGCAGGCGCTGAGGTCTACTTGAGTTTTCCCTGCAGAGTTGGTTTAGCCAAGTACTTCCATCAGCCTTTTGTGCAGTTTTGCTACAGATAATATCACTTACTTAAGAAATGCTTTCAACTGAGTAAACAAAAGACCATCTTCCCATCAAAGCCACTACAAGTGTACATTTTTAAATGAGGAATACAGAATTAAGAAAGAAAAGAGAAAGAAAGCTAAAATAGAAACAGACACATGTCTGTATTTTCTTCTATGTATGTTTGTATGTATAGAAAAATACAGGTATGTATCTATTACCAGTATAGTTTTCTGTCTTTCTTTTATATATTTGAGTTTTTGAGACAATGTCTCCCATATAGGCAAAGCTGGCTTCAAATTTTCGGAATAGCTGAGGATGAACTTGAAGAATTCTTTTTTGATCCTCAGGACTCTGCTTCCACAGTACTGAGGGTGCAGAAATGAGCCACCACACCTGACTCAGTACTGATACATGTTATAACACTGTCCCTTTCCTTCCTCTAGTGAAAGTGTATCCCAGAGAGCATTATTCAATTACTCTAATATTTGCTTTTCTATGATTGGCACCAAATTCTATTTTATAGATATTTTCTCCCAGGACTTATTATGATGTATTGCTATATGTTATCAAGGAAACAAAATAGAAATTTTGTTACTATGCATATAGAAATTATTATTAGCAATAAGTATGAATATCTTGGTTAAATTTAATGTTCACAACATGTTCATTGAATAAGTAACAAATCATATCTTTAAATAATTAACATGGACCATAGCACAGTTTATGTAGTTCTTTAAAACTACATAAAGTTCTATAAAATTTTTATATTTTGGAAAATATTTTCCCCTAACTGAAAAGACAAATCTTAAATAAGTTTGTGATTTTGACTGATAATTTCTTTGAAGCACTGATCAAAATCCCAGGATATAATTGATGAAAATATAGGGAAACTCTCCTTCCTCTTGTCTTGTGATAGAAAGGAAATAACTATTGTTAGTCTCCTGTAACCATAACAAACAATACCCATTCACAAGTTTCAACCATACCATGGGAGAGGCAGTTACTAATCAAAGTATTACACAAAATTGCAATCCTTCCCACTGGGACCCTGTAGGAGTAAATGATACAGCAAAAGTATCTGAAATAATTATCAAGCCAGGGAGCTCGGACTTCCTTCAGAAGAAGAGGTCGAAGTTAATTAGGGCGAGTTTGAGAAGAAAGATGTCATTGAAGAGAATTTGTGTGCAAAGACCTGTGATCAAAAGATATATGGCACATAGATGGGACTAAAGCCTCCAGATGGGATGACAGCTTAGGGAAAAAACTACCTATAAGCTGAGGCTGGAGAGATAAACGGGTGTCAAGCTTTGCAGGACAGTAAATAGTTTGATCTGTACTTGAAGGATAATGGTCAGTGGTTGAAGACTTGAAGTTAGATAGCTTTATATAGTCCAAGATGACTTACGCTCAAGAAGGGAAAGAGGAGACCAGGTACATGAGGCACAATGGGTAGAGAGGTCAGAGAAAGCTATTGCTATAGTCCTAGTAAATGATGATGACAGCTTTTAAAGGGGATGTGGTAATATTAGTAGTGGAGGTGGAGAAGAAGTGTGCATCATTTGACATATATATATATATATATATGGCTAGAGAGATGACTTCATGGTTAAGAGCACTTGCAGGAGAGAGAGATTCCCTTGTCAGTACCCAAATGCATCTCACAACCATCTGTAACTCTAGTTCCCTGGGATCCAATGCCCTCTTCCACAGGCACCAGACATATATGCACACATGGTGAATATAAATGCATTCCGGAAAAATATTCATATACATCAAGTAAAAATAAATCTTTAATAATATATATATTAGTTCATCTATTCTAGTGTGATACAGATACACCTCAAGACATTAAGTGTCTTAAAAAACCTTCATATGAGGTCAAAAGCAATAAGCTGGAATGTTCTATAGCTAGAACATTGCAAAAATTGACAACAACAACAACAAAAGCCCTCACCTGCCTTGAAAGACTGAATGTTCTATTGGCTCTAGTCATACGAAGGACAAGAAATTGTTTTAGTATATATTTATGCTTTGAATATGAAGAGTAAAGTGGACTGTGAGGGCTCTGACCTATCCAGTGATACATACACAATTTTATGGAATTATTTGTGGGGGCGTGGGGTTGGTGGAAGCTGGGAAGTGGGACTTACTTGAAGAAAGTACGCCACTGAGGGCACACATTGGAAGGTCTTGTGCCTAGTTCTTTCTGTACTCATCCTCTCCTCTCCTCCCTTCTCCTCCCTTCTCTCTTCTCCTCTCCTCCACTCCTCTCCTATCTTCTACTCTACTCTCCTCCCTCCTTTTCTCCTCCCCTCCCTTTCCTGTCCTCCTCTCTCCCCTGATTTTCCACCCAGCCTCCATAAGGTAAGCAGCTTTTCTTGGAAATAACCTGTCACTACGGTTTTCTCCCTCATCACTTCAGGCCCATAGCCATAGAGCCAGCAAACCATGATGGAGATCTCCAAAACCATGAGCCAGAATAAATTGTTCCTACTTTGTACCGTCTCTCTCAGGAATTTTTCACAGTTCAACAAAAATGTAACACAATATAGTGTCATCTTTGGAGATAACTGAAAACCTTTTTAAAACACACAAACACAATATCTCTCATTTAAAACATCCCCTAGCTCACCATTCTTTGAATAAAGACAGGAATATATACTAGCCTGTCAAGCAGGCTGCTAGTATCTCTCTAACCTAATCTTGTGTAAGTATTATATTAGCTGCCCTAGAGCAGCAAATCGTCTCTCCAAACTTGCTAAATGGTGGGAGCTCTTTAAACACGGCCACCACCTCTTGTTGCTAGTGTCCATCTTACAAAATTTGTATGAGCCTGGGGAACCTAAACCAAAGGAAGCCCTAACTACATAAATAGTAAATGTTTTATTTAGCTTTTTAGCCTTTACTCTATAGGAAAAGCATAGGGTATGAAGTAGAGCAAGTCAGATGGAAACACCTGCCACAAAG
>CABHPH010154256.1:9717-21089 GCA_902168325.1 Peromyscus nudipes
CATATTTGTCTATGTGTAGTTCTATCTTGTTTTTCTGTGTAGTGCTATGATGTTTGTCTGGGTGTAGTGCTACCTTTACACATCATATTATCAAGACAGTTTCATCATTATTGTTCAAAACACTTCCACCACCACCACCACCACCACCACCACCACCACCAAAACTTCAAGGGCACTCAACATGATCCTCTCAATGTTATATGAGCTGAAGCTGGAGCCCTTCAGAGGTTTGATAGAATAATTTTCCGTGGTTCCACCAATTTTCTTTTTTGAATAATTTGTAGTTGATGAAAACCAAAAATATCTTAACCCATGTAACACTAAATTCTGAGCCTAAGTTTAGGCTTAGAAACCTTAAAATGACCACAGTCATAATTCAACATTTGAGCTATGAGATCTGGCTTCCATCACAAGTGTGTTCTTGTTTCTTTATTAGTAGTGGAGTGATAAGGGTCACTGTAAGGATTGACATTAAGAGTTTACAGGTTGGAGCTTTTTATTCCCAAGACCAGTCATGGAGTCAGTATTTAGCACTGCTTCCGCAGAATTGTTCATAACACAGAATGAACACACTATGTAATGCAGCTGACAGTGTAACCTCAAGAGAAACCAGAAAAAGATTGGAGAAGATAAAAGCCAGGTAGATAGAACATGGGCTAAAAAAGGAGCCTGGAGAATAGACAATCTCATTATGAGTTTGGGGATACTTTAAGTCTCTAAAGGTTTTTTTTTCACACTCAACCAGATTCTATTAAAATTACTACAGTAGCTTTAGTCTTCCTTTGACCTCATTTGAGTTTTTAAAAGCTTTTAAATGTATTGCCTCTTTCCATATTTACATTTTCTTGTGAGATTCATAGTATAATATAGGTTGTCGCTTGGCAGCTGAGGAAACTTTGGTATGAAAATTTAAATAGCTTACCCAAGATCATAGACCAATTAATAACAGCAAAGACAAGAATCCAGTTCAACATCCTAATCCTAGCCTCTTCTGATTGAGTGCTATTAAAAATAGATTTGGATGTAATTAGAGTTCTGCAATGGATCAAAAACAGAGAGCTATTTGGTTCATGATATCTGTGTTTTGATTATTTCAACAGCATCTTCTCCTACACCTCCTTTGGAGACTGAACACATGCTGGCAAAAAAGAAAATAGCAGAACATAAAAAGTTACTTTGTCAAGGACATTTCTTATTAGAATCTTATTTTGAAAGTTTTCCTGTCTCTGTTTGTCTAGCTATGTTTCTTACTTCTTTTCTTATTCATACTTTTAAGATGTTAAAAAAGATGATTGAAAAGAATATATATGGGAATCTGGTTTAGGTGAAATATCAGAGTATCAAGTACATTGAGAGCATTGCAGTAGATTTTAGCACACACTATATGGGATACTATGAGGAAGACTTAAGACAAATGGAGTGGGGGACAAGAGAGAGAGAGAGAAACTTTGGTTTAACACCTTTGTTAGAGAAGAGTCAGTTGTGGAAACAATTAGTGCACAGTTGATGTAGCCCAAGGTAATATATGATGGATACAACAGTAAATGAGTTTGGTTACATTTCTTTCTGCTCAAAGAATTAGGAAATCACTTCAAACTATGAAGCAAAAAGGAACCCAGAAAGGCATTAGAATAGCCTTGGCCTAGTCAAGTACACTGCCAAATATCACAAGAGACTGGGAAGCTATTAAGCTGGCTATGAATGGCCATCGCTACTCATTTTCTCACTCCTCTGCACACCTGCTGTCTTTTTTACTTTGTTCATGCAGAGTTTGCTGATTCACCATACACATGACTGAAAATGGCTTTCATGGTTATTCACAATTTCATAGACTTTTAATTTTTCCAATACTTTCAAATCTCTCCTAGTCTCTCCCCTTCACTTCTCTCCTCCTCAAAGAGCAATCTATGCCAATACAGTCTATACCTCCATTGTATATACCCTACCATCTAAACATGGACCCATGGGGTTTATCTTCTTCACTGACTTATATCTCCATTGACGCTTTTCTAGTGATTAACTGTTTCTGAGTTTCATACTGGTTATTAGGACAGAATAATAATGAGTTCATTTTGAGAGAGGTCACTTCTACTTGATTCAGTTGTATGTGGCTAGATAATAGAATCATACACACAAAATAAACTCAAGATAAAAATTGTCAAACCCAAGAAATATGTAACTAAAGAAACATGAGAAGTTTTGGGCTGGGATAAATTACTGAAAATTCATGGAAAACTAATAGAAGATAAAGTATCATTTGTAAAAATGAGAGGGGATGCCGGCAAGTGATAATTATACAGTAAGAGAAATGGCCTGCAATGTGTTTAAGGAGCAATAGACAAGCAGAGTTGAAGTTTCTTGTTGTATAGTTTTGGAAATATTTGGAGTATGTTTTATATATGAACTACATTCAGGATATATTTGCTGATTGAGTTTTAGAAACCTTTAGTTAACTTCTCTTAACTCATGAGTAGAGATGAGTTTATCCAGAGCTGCAGTTTTAAGTGGTCAGGCAACAAGACTAATAATTAAACTCTGATGGTCATCTTATCAGCACACATACATATTTAGACCATGTTTTGAAAGGCTAAAAGTATGAGATAAAAGTCAGAGATGGAGTATGGATATTGGGACATTGCATGGTTTTCAAAATTGATATGATATATACCATAATGAGAAATAGCAGTGGTGAAAGGCATGGAAACTGGGTAGCCAATTTTGACAGCCACAACTGGATGAGGAAAGGAAAATTCATACTAATGGAATCTAGTTCAGAGTACTACTCATCTCTCTATGCTCTTAGAAATATAACCTTTCTTGACTTTGCTTCCCTCATTTGTAAAATGAGTTAATTTTAGAACTTAATTCATAACTTACCACTGAGGCTAAAGGACACAATCAATGGAGGAACAAACTGCATCATCATGGGTTGTTGAAAGGAGGTGATAAGTAAAGGAAGACCCTGGTGAAGGTAGTGAGAAAAAGAATGCTCAAACATTAAGTTCTGAAAGACAAACAGGTGTCAGAGTCAGCTCAGATACGGGAAGTCACAGGTCTCCCTGGTGACCATCAATGAACGAGGGAAAGGTGAAATGTGGGCATTCTGATGAGAGTCATTTAACCAGATATTTTGGCCTCACATTTCTATCTTTCACAATGCACAATAATATCCACACTGTAAGGTTGTCATAAGAACATTTTAAGAAACATTATATAATGTTATAAACCACAGTAAGAGCTTTGCTAGCTTTAACTGTCATTATGACTGTTAATAGGCTAGGGGCAGTGCAGTATACTCACTGACTATCCCATCAGCTTCCTGTATTTCCCACTCCTTTTCCAGGCATCCAGATGCATATGAGTCATCCTACTCAGTGAACTGTGCACAGACATGATGCCATTTCCTTCCCAAAGAAAAATGTGAAGAGTCATGTATGAACCTGAAAAATATGATATTTTAACTGCCCAGCAAATAAAACATTCCAGATGACAGAGACACTGTATTGGTGCATAAAATAGTTCTCCTTTCCACTTCATCCAGACTAACATCAATAATGTATCATTAGTGAAAATATACTTTCCTTGTATTCTGTTATCAATGTCACAGTTAATTTGTTGAGCTTGCCTCACTGAGCCTATCCTGATGAATTCTGTCATTTCTTTCCAGACCAATGGCAGTTTCACATTCTGTATATACTATTTCTAGGAATAGATGAATATAGAGCCTAGTTATTTAAATATCATTTCTATTGAACACCAAGCCTTCCTTCTGTAAAAGTCAGTTTAAATTACATTTAAAGGTATTAAGTTATTATTCATTGGTCATATGCATATTTGAGGAGCACTCCCACTCAGGCTAGAGAGATGATGCCTCAGCTGTTAAGACAGCATCCTTCTCTTGCAGAGGAACTGAGTTCAATTTCCAGAACCCACATTCAGTGGCTAAAAACTGCCTATAAACAAAACTGCCTGTTACAGCAGATCCAACTTCCCTGTTCTCTGTAGGCACCTGCATTAACCTTCCCATATTTTCACATAGCACACACACACACACACATGCACACGCACACACACACGCACACACTATTAAAAGCAAATCTAGTCACATAATTGTCACCCACACTTAGAGGGCCTATTTTGGTCCTATGTAGAGCCCCTGTCAGTGGGACCAGTATTTATCCTCGGTGCATGAAATGACTTTTTGGAACACATTCTCTATTGTGGGATACCTTGCTCAGCCCTGACACAGTGGGCAGGGGCTTGGTCCTGCCTAAACTTCATATACCAGACTTTGTTGACCCCCCCAAGGGAGGCCTTACCCTCTCTGAGGAGTGGATCGGAGGATAAAAAAATAATAAAAACAATTTTTTAAGAAATAGTCAGAAATTTCCTATAGTATTTTGCTCTGTGCCTGTCTCCATGTTGCTGCAGCATCACTAACCTAAGTGTGTATTTTAGTATTGTGATTAGATTCTAGAAGCAGGAAATGCACTTTTTTGGGTGACGTGTAGATAAAGATCAAGCTATGAAAACAGATATATATTTAAAAAAGTTTCATTTCTTGTTCACCGTTTCCAAGAAAATTAGTAGCCATCTATAAAATAAGCTTCTCTTGGCCTAGCTTGTAGAGAAAAACACACACACACACACACACACACACACACACACAAACACACACACACACACACACACACAAACACACAAACACAAACACACAAACACACACACCCAAGCTGATATCATGGCATTACATTATGTTTAGCCCATGAAGGGAGAAGTTAGGAAATAATGTCATTTGCCAACACTGATTTTGGACATTGCCTCCTGAGCTTAGAATCCCTGAGAGTCTGACTAAGGAGTCACTGGTAAGTGTAAAATCTGAAACGTCAAGCAGTAGCCATCACAGGTGATAGCAGCTTCCTTTTTCTGTTCTTTCAGTTTACTTAGTTCATTCCACAAACCCGTTGACACTCAACAGTTTATATTCAGAATAGCTAAATGCAATGTAAAAATTACTTTACTGTCATACTTTGGAACATACACAGGGGCTTTTCTTGCTTGTTTTGCATAATTTCTACACCCAACAATATCATCACAGGGAAAATGAGTTTTTCTTCCTGCTGATTTATGCCTCGTCCCACTCAGTCTTATTAGACCAAAGAAGCATATTCTGACCTCTTGTGGAGTCTGAGGGGAGCATTTTGTAGCAATAAGAATCATGCATACAAAAATAAATATGGAAATGCATATTGCTTCTGTGACCAGAGCAGCTTAAAAGTGGTTTCTCTTTCCTTAACTTCTGATATGATACATGGTTTTGGCAATATACTTCTTAAATATTCTCATGTCTTATCATATTTTCTTTATTCAGTATGTTTATTTAACATATATAATTGTGTTAGGCATCTATTATGCTCAAATAAGGCACATGTATTGCTCTTAAGAAGATATAACCTTCTAAGAAGTAGCATAAAAGTATAATTAAAATGTACTTAAAAGTTGTGAATTTTCAGATGTATTTGTATATACCTTGTCTTGCTAATTTTAAGATCTTCACATCCATTCATTTAAAAATTATACCTGTATCCTCAAAGTAAATCAAATCTGTTCAGATGTTATCTTAGTCTGCTTGCTGTTACTATAACAAAAAAATCAGAAAGTGGGTACCTTATTAAAAATAAAACACAGTTACTTTACAGTCTTGGAGACTGAAAATGTAGAGGAGAAAAAAACCTGTATGTTTAGCCATGGTGAGAGTGCTTGACTACACCGTAGCATGTCTCATGACATGGTTGAAACACATTCATAGAGGGATACTTGGTAAGAAAATAAGACAGAAAGGTTCAGTCTGTTCATTTAGTAACATTGGAGTTCTCTTCCCACTACTATAATCTCTGCAGAGAGCAACACCCTCGGTAACAGAGTCACCTCTCACTCAGCTCCATTGGTTTCACATCCTCTTGTAGTCACTTGTGTAGAGACCAAACTCCTGGCACACAAGCCTTGGGAGGACACACTGAAACCCCACACAAACTACAGCATGTGTCTTCAGTGTTGGTTGACTTCATTTTTATTTTTGGCTCTAATTTTTAATACTTCCATATTAGAGAAGCAAAGTCTTTAGAATGTCTTAAATTATTATCTGTGCTATTATCTAATGTACATATGCAAGATGTTCTAGACTATAAACTAATCTCTGAAGATGGAAATTTTCTCCAGAAGTTATGTCTGTGCAAAGCTTTTCATCAATGTGTTCTCCTCCCTGAAGATGTCCTATGAATCTTGAGTATTAGTGAAAGCCACTGGATTAGAGCACATGGGAGGATCAGGAGAGGCTGTTTTACAGATGGAGCTGATGAGATTTTGCAGCTCTTTGGATACACAGGGTGAAGTGTGGCATGCTGAAATGCCTCTGAACCACTGAAGCCAACATAGTAAGAGAAAGAGACATTTATGCAAAAGGACAGTTATTTAAAAAGCATAATATTGTCTACTAAAAAAAATCTACAGAAGTCACTCACTTGCCTGAGTGAGTTAAAATGTTTTATGTACAAGGACTTGTTGGAAAATAATGGTAAATAGTAGCGGCAACAACACTACTTGATCAAATTAGAAAAACTGAAAAGACCCAGGATAAGCAGCAACCTAATAATGGATACTAAAAGGAAGTACTTGAGGTACCCCTGTAACTCAAGCTCCAGGAAGAAGCCTTTTGCTTCCATGGTACAATTAAAAATAAAAAACAAAATTAAAAAAAAAATAAAGGTAGTGGTGGTGGTGCATGCCTTTTATCGCAGTAATCAGGAGGCAGAGGCAGGCAGAACTATGTGACTCTGAGGCCATCCTGGTCTAGAGAGCTAGTTCTAGGACAGCCAGGGTTAAACAAAGAAACCCTGTCTCAAAAAAAAACCCACATAATAATAATAATAATAATAATAATAATAATAATAATAATAATAATAGTAATAGTAATAATATTAGTAATAATAATAGTAATAATAGTAGTAGTAATAGTAGTAGTAATAGTGGTAGTAGTAGTAGAGTAAAAGAATTTGAAAGCAGTGCAGCAGAGAAGGCTTGTTGGTAGGAGTGCTTGTTACTCTCACAGAGGACCCAAGTTTGGTTCCCAGCCCCCGTGTGATGGCTCACAACTGCCTGTAACTCCAGCTCCAGAAAGATCGTACACCATCTTCTGGCCTTCTCATGCTCTTCACACATATGCACACATACACTTAAATAAATACACATACACATAAATAAAAATATAAATCTTAAAATTCCTATCAGTGATCCTTAATAGTTAGAAACATACAACTTGAAATGTGATATATAAAAATTTGTGTTTATTCAAACTTTAAATGATTTAGTTACTTTGTGATAAAATTATGTTATAGTGACTGATAAGAGGATTGTAAGTTCATTTTGTACGAATGAAAATACAACACAATAAAATTTTTTCAAAAATCCTGAGATTTGTCCTAGCAAATATTAATGTGGTATAAAGTCAAGATAATATTAGCATAGGAATTTAGATTTAAAAACAGAATAAAAATCATGACATTTTAAAATGCGTATCAGATTTATTTTATGATAAACAAGGACAAATGTGGTGGGTAGCTGTTCCAGCTTTGACCTGGAAATATTATCCTCAGTGAGGCTTCTGGTAACTGTCACACCTGCCTATGACCGGCCCCTGAGGTAGGGCTGAGACAGGAGCCCTTAAGACCTGAGATCTGTATGTGCTGGCTCTCTTGGTTCCTGGTGATCCTGGATGCTGGATGTAGACCCAGCAGAGTTCTCCAGAGAACACCACTGGACTGCACTTCACCTCTCCCGGATCCTGTAACCTATCCCTTTACTTGCTATAAGTTATCCCAAAATAAACCTCCCTTTTAACTACGTGGAGTTGCCTTAATAAATCCTCCAATAGACAAATTGTTAGGGAAATAACAGGTATGGTTTTATCTAAATAAAATTAAAATTTGTACTTTATAATACATGCTAAATTGAATTCCAGATCTTTAAGAGATTTGAATATACAAATAAAAATCACAAAATTACTAGAAGAAAAATATAAAAAAAAAATAGCAGCTCCTTGCACTTGAGGATATTCTTATAGAAGAAAGATAAAGGTAAAGAAAATACCTGTAGCTTGGGCTGTAGAGCTGGCTTGGTGGGTAAGTGAACTGGCTACTCTTCCAGAGGACACATATTTGGTTCCTATCACCCACATTCCAGTCCAAACTGGCTGTAACTCAAGTCCTGGGGGATATAATGCCTTTGTTTGGCCTCTGTTGACACTGCATGTGGTACATAGAGATTAAATAAAAAGAAATAAATTTAAAAGAAAATACACTGGATAACCAAAAATAACAAAGCCATATATTATTAATTCTATTTATTAGTTAAAAGTGAAAATCAATAATGGATATAGTTTAAATATAATTGATATATGAGGTCAACTTACAACAATAGTGGAAGATGTATTATGTACTAATAAAAGAAATAGACAAAGCCTACAGCCTGGAAATTTCTAAATATAGAAAGATTAATGAAGAGGCATATGCAAGATGGTAAGGAAGAGATACATCATAAACACTGGGCCACTTGAAAGCACGTAACACAGATCTGCAGAAGAACAAGATGTTAAAGATAAGATGTATTTTGAGTCTCATGACTTTTTTATTATAAATATATTCTCCCTTGGGTGAATTACACTACCCACCACAATGAAGTCAGTTTGGCCAGGTAATTTGCTTTGGCCAAGGTAATGTTACTCCAAGGCAGAAGTTTTAAAAATTCATTTGTTCTGTCTTTTCCTGCCCTACCCCCTCCCACCCCCCCCCAGTCCCCCACCCCACCCACCACCCCCGATCTTCTCTATGGAGACAATAGCTAACAGAGATGGCTCAGCTTCTTTGGATACAAAATGAAAAGTTCATGGAGCAGATCCTCAACCTAAATGTCCTTATGCCATCATTAACCAGGAAATGACAGAACCACATTTCACTTTTGCATAACCTACTGTGTCCTGACTGATACATCTGGACTACTGTATGTTTTTGACTTCTGATTGTAAAAATTGATGTACTTGTAGTAAAAGCATTCCAAACAATGGGCTAATTTATCAAAAACCAGATATAAGAAAGAGAAGTCTCACTATGAGGCTGTATTAGGAGATTGTCTTGTCAGGAGTGGGAACAATTAGGTAGAAAGTGACTGGAAATGAGCAAAATGAGAAGCAAAATGACTGGCAGGTGGGGGAGGAGAGGGGAGAGACGAGTGTCAGATTCCTTATCTGAATTGAAAGCCTTAAACTGAAAGGTGCAATACTGAAGTTTAGAGACAGTATTACAAATAAAGCTCCTATTCCACCTCTTACCTTTCTTCCCTTCAAGATTTAGGTTGGTGTTACATCAACAGCAAGGCAAAGACACGGAATTCTATTTGGGCTTCTCATTTGTTTTGTTAAAATTCAGTGTATTTGAACTGATTGCTCTTGAAAATAATTCATTACTTCATTTACGTCATGTAGTACTTGGAGAATGATGACAGGTAAGCAGAAGTTTATTCAGCTTGAGATGCTGTCCTACTCATACTGAGAGACCAGAGGAAGAGCAGAGAGGACTGTTGTCTTGGCATACCTCTGAACCAACCAAAGGGACCATGGCTGAAAAGCACATGTAATAGTGAATCTTGAATGAGCATTCAAGGAATTTTGTAAAAAGTCTACTTGGGTTATATTTTGGTGAGATGAAGCACAATACGGACATTATTCCTATCCATGTACTTGATAACTACGATCCATTATGATCCATGAGAAGTGACTGAGGTGAACCTATCCAGTTACGTCTAATATTGTATGAATAAACCTGTGCTTGTCTCCTTTCTTTTTACATTAAGTTGGGTTTACTTGGTATGCATGCTCAACACTCCAATAGTTTCTTCCAGATGATTTCTTCATCCTGAAATGTTTTAATCTTTAATATTTCAACAGGTTATAAATATTCCTAGACTTAAGTACTATTTCTGTTTCTTGAGGTCAAAACACTTTCAACTGCAATCCATATGTATTCTATAGGCTTCTTACATTTATATATGTTATTGAATTGAACTGAATTTTTCTACTAATTTATAATATACTGTTCTCACTGGAAATAATGGTGCATATCTGTAATCTAAGAATGTAGGAAACAGATGGGAGTATTAGAAATAATAGTCCATCTTAGGCTACACAGGGAGTTCAAGGCAAAGTCCTGTCTTAAAAGCAGCAGTAATAAAAAGAAGAAAGTAAGAAAAGATGTGTGTGTGTGTGTATGCATTTGTGTGTCTGATATAAAGTATTTGTAGCAACTTAATATTCTGATAGTGATGATGATTCTTACTTTTTATTACATATTTATTATTTTAATTATATATTTGATGCATTTTATGTAAAAAGGAATTGTTGAAATGGATCAATTATGCTCTAAGTTATCAGTAAATAATCCTTATATTATCTCTGGTCAAATTGTGTCTCTCAGCCATGAAACTCAAATGATCCTTATTCTACTGTTTTGCCTTTAGATATTAATTACATTTCTTGATAAACCACCATTATGCATTTTTCATGGTATCTAAACAACAGAAAGGAGTCCCCAGAGAACATAGACAGTAGATAAATATTAGTATAAAGGTTTTTATATCATAAGAAAGCTAGAATTCAGTTGCCATGGTTACAACCTACTGATCTACCTAATAGAGAATATTGGCTCAGCAGTTGTAAAACATGATGTTGCTAATTCTGTGCAGTTTTCAGACCTGTGATTCAAGGCTGAGATGTAAACAAAGCTTGTCTTTTTGGGTTGCAAATCACATTCCTGTTTGCTATATTTTCAGTAGGGGAACGTTGGGGACACATTAGTCACAATTACCAACAATCTCAGAGTGAGTTGAAATATCCTATATGTGACAATTAACTTGCATTCCTCACTCATTAAGTTTTAGCTATCTTAATTGCCTTTTCATACCTTTCCTGAAATGCTCCCTCTCCCTCTCTCTCTCTCTCTCTCTCTCTCTCTCTCCCTCTCTCTCTCCCTCCCTCCCTCCTTTCTTCCTTCCTTTCTTTCTTTCTTCTTGTGACTTCTGTAATGTCAGCCATGTCCATGTTTCAATCTTCCTCTTGCTCTGCATAATCTCTCTGAAGATCAGGATAAATAACAGTTCTAATATTTACGTTTATGACTCCAGATCAAACTTTTCTACTGAGATGCAGGAATTTATCAGTCACAGTTGTTTTCTTCTTCTTTTTCTTCTTCTTCTTCTTCTTCTTCTTCTTCTTCTTCTTCTTCTTCTTCTTCTTCTTCTTCTTCTTCTTCTTCTTCTTCTTCTTC